>WEIU01015308.1:686-69675 GCA_013389925.1 Aegithalos caudatus
GTACTTTTGGCTAGCTAAAGATGGTGTACCACAGTTGCAACTATATTTTGGTCCTGCTTGTTGAGGAGCAAACAGAAATTCTCCCTTCTGTTGAGCAGAATTTAGTTTGTGTGTGTCCCACTGCCAGAGTCTATTGATCAGATCCAGGGAAAAGTACACAGTTGATTTTTTTGACATTTCATTCCTTTCTATGAAACAAAGTTTCCATTACAACTGTAAGAAACTGAAACTTCAGCAGTGAATCCAGAGTATGTTTTAGGGGTTTTGTAGGGGTTTTAGGTAGGTTTTGTAGGTTAGGTATGAAATGTAAAAAAACAAAGGTTAGTAAATGCTAGCTGTAGTTCAGCAGTCGGTGCAGTGTGTGACCCAATACTCCAGGTGTGGTCTGTTAAGGCTAAGTTGTCCTTCAAGCCAAAGAAGTAAAAAAAAAAGTTTAAAGGACATTTTGGATAGCTCTGAAGACCTAACTGTTGGCTTGGCTGTGCCCTCATGCACTAATCAAAAGTATTCTTTTCCACTGTTTCAAGCCAAAATACAAGTTTTATAGGGTATTTTCAATCTCAGTATTTTTTCTCTTGAATTTTATGACAACATAATATCAACTTGGTGAAACTGAACTATGACATTTCCTGGAATGCTCTGACTGAAACCTTTTCCTCTCTGAACTTGTGTCTGTACTGAGAATAAGATACAATGTATTTATTGCCAGAATCTGAGAACTGCATATGCCTGTACCCAATACCATTTAATCTCTTGCAAGTATTTGAGTATCATCATGTTACAACACAGAATTTAAGCTTACATGATCTGGGAAAGTTGCTGTGTACTCTTTTTCCCTTAATTTCCCTGGCACAGATCTCAGCTGATGCATATCTTTATGTTCTCCCAAGTACAGGTTTATCAGTGAACTTTTAAGATTTCACATCCTGTCCATAAAATCATTGCAGCAGCAAAGTAACAACAGTGTATACAGATTATTGACTTTTTGTTACTACAAATGTTTAATTGGCTTGATAGCAAAAGATTTATAGACAGCTAGAAAAAGCAAAACAAGAATTTGATTTAATATAGAATTCAAACAAACTTGCTATTGAACTGCTTCTGACACAGGTTTGAATTGAGAAAGAAATGTAAACATACATATTTGCTATATAGTACTAAACACTAAAACAGAGAACATGCTATAGCATCATTTTTAATGTACTGCATAATGAGTGGAAGGGGTAATTGGCACTGGCTGTGACTTCAGTCATTGCTAGCCGCAGCCATTACTGTCCAAAGTTGCATTTTAGGCTGAATGCTGACTATTCTGTCTGTGGAAAAACTTCTGTTCCCTCTAATTAAACTGGATAATGCAATTCGTGAACTGTTTCTAGATCAGTGCTCTCCTTACTTTAATGGAAATCAATGAAAAATAAGTAGGCTTCCACAGGAGGAAATAAAAGTACAAATTCAATCTCAGAAAAACAGCCCGTGAAGATTTGTCAGAAGTAAAGCACATTGGTGACCTACAGCCTTCCCTGGGCTCAATGTGCTGTGCTTGCCTTGGAAATGCTGAGGGCCAGATGGAACTATTTCATGCTACTTTGAAATGAGTTATCAAATCCTGCTGCTAGTATGCAGCCAAATTAGCCAGAGATTTGAAATAAGTTATCAAATCTTGGCACCAGTGCACCACCAGCCAGTGGTTTTGCAGTAGACTGCTGTGGAATGACCAAGACAAATCTCGGTAAAAGGGAAGTCAGAACACTTTTGTGACTGCAAGTACAATAAAAAAGGCTGCAGCTTGTCCAGTGCAGCAAATCCACCACCTCTAGAAACCTCTTCTTCATCAGGTTTTGCTATTTCAGCTTCCCTTGAAAACTGGAAGATATAACTGTCCCTACTAAGAACAGAACTGCAGCACCAAATTAGATTTTCCTAGCCCTTCTCCAGTTTCTTTGCCTTTGCCTGTGCAGAGGGAACTTTAAATGATTTGCGTTTCTTTGGTGGCCAAAAGCATTCTTGCTTTAAACTGGAGAACAGCTCCCTGCATTACTCTGGAGAGATGTCACTTGGGTAATAGTGCATGATGTGTTGCTCCTAGAGGAAACCAAATGGGGTTTTGGAAAGTAAAGCTGAAATTGGCTTGCTTTTCTACTTTTAATAATGTATCTGTTCAGATATAAGTCTCTTTCTTATTTGTTGGCAAAAGGGGTGTAGTTTTTTTTAAAATATTGTTAGAAAATGAAGTAAAGGTGGTTTCCAATTTCTAACGTGATGTAATTAGGAGGAAAATATTAATAGGTTTTGGTGTGAACCAACATTTTCATAACCTTGTAGTTGCTATGATAAGACAAGCTTGTTGTCTGGAAAGGTAGAAAAGCCCAAACTTTGTGACAATGTTCCAAATCTGTACTGAAAAAATCTGTAAAAAATCTTATTTTAAAATTCTCCAAGAATCTTTCATATGCATATTATCTCAGAAATCGGAGTATTTATATCTCATTTAATGCATGCACTTTATAACTATCTAGGTTATTTAATGATGATACTTAGGTTTCTATGGAGATTTAAGCATATTACAGACCAGCAGCAAAAGCCCTTCAGTCATGCAGGGGCAACAAGGTGGATGACAACACTCATGTGTCAACTGTGAGGGAACGATGAAAATCACTGTAAGGGGCTGGCAGGGAAGATGCCCAGGCTTCTATCTTTAGCTGTAAAGCACAAGCAGAGAATATCTTTAAAAAGCTGCTTATCATTATGTCTCAGATTCTCAATTTCATCTCTCTATCCATTGCTGGTTTTTTCAGTTCCAACTGTTTTCCCCAAACTACTTCTCCTCTGTGTACTTTTTCTTGACTCCTAAGCCTTAATGAAATTAAATACTTAAAACCATTAATTTCAAAGGTATAATTTGTTTTCCATGATGTGAAATGAATTCTTCCAAACATGGACTGTCTAGATGAAAAAAAAGGTCAAAATTATCTGTTAAAAAGTTAAAAACAGTAAGTGAGCCTTAACATTGTATATAAGAATGCATTTTTTCCTCAGTATTTTTCAAATTTTAATTTCTTAATAATTGGGATTTCATCCACTTGAGTTAGTTCCTATCTCCTCTATGTAGCAGTGGTATTTGTTGCCATCTAAGAACCCCCTTAAAAGAGGAAGGACCTATTGTTTAGTGTTGAATTGTAGGGAATTAAGGAATTCCCATGAAAACCTTTTTTTAATTATGATGACAGGATGCAGGTGTAACAATGACAAAAGGATTTCTTTCATGACACTAAGACACTTGCCTTGCATAAAGAATTGCACTGAGTATGCCTAAAATGCATGTCTATGACTCTGTATCTGCCAGAGGTTACCAGCAGTTCCTGGTAAAGAAGTGAGGATTCCTGATGTTTCTCTTAGTTTGGATTAAACAGTTTAGTAAAAATCTAGGCTCAACAGCCATCATCTACCTTAGTTTTATCACCTCCCAATGAGCTTTTAAATATTTATACATAAAACATTTAAACATGACAAATGCAAGCAAAATCCTGTGAAATTAAAAGACATTGGAGCTAGATTGCAGATTCCTTAAGTGTGCAACTGATTTTCCCAAGTGAGAGATTACTTCGTATACCTTAATATCAGACTCAAGGTAGTTTCATGAACTTACTTTTGAGTGAAAAAAACCCCAAAAATCCAAACTGAAAACCATGCAGAAAATAGATCTCTGAACTCTTACTCATCTCTGTCCCTGTATTTGTCATCCTCCTACCAGAAATAATTAGAGCCATCTCAAATTCTCCCTCTTAATCTGACTAAATAATTTCCATGTAGATTTCCCTTCCAGGGGTCTGTTTATGATCTTCAAAGCTATTTCATCTTAAGAGTACATCAACCCTGTATCTTTGATCATTTGTTTGAAAATGTATCCTATCATTCTAGTAAAAGGAAATTTACATTTAGAGGGCACCTTCAGGTAATTCGGAATCCTAAAACAATATAACCATAATTACTTGGAGAAATACTAATACAAATACTTGGAGATCAAAACAGGGTCCTTTCTTATTAAGGGAAGATTTTACAAAGAGAAGAGCCCTTTCTGAGATTTCACACATATCAATAAACTATGTGGTGTTACCCTTCTCTGCCAGTACAGAGAGATTGTAAATTTTGGAGAATCAGGAAAAAATCAAGGACATTCTTGCAGATATTCCCAGCGATGTCTTTTGTCCTGCATAATTGCACCTCTCTTTTTGTTCTACCTCTAAGTCTGAACAAGACTTGTAAGGCTTGGGAAAAACCCAGTGCAAGCAAGGGGAACATGCTGTGTGTCATCCCCACTGTGCCCCCTGCCTGTGTCTTTGGTCCCTGAATCCAGTGCTGTGACCTACAAGGAAATTTCCTTCTGTGACAGTGGTTTTATACCAAGAAAGACACAGGGAATAGTTGTGTTGGCAGCTTTGTTTAACAGCCAGGTATGTTCTTCTTTTACAAAGCACAAATCTGTTGTGTCTATTTGGGAAGAGAAATTGAAGCACCAAATTATGGGATTCATTGTGACATCAGTGCAGTCTGCAGTTGCAATAAGGTAACCAAACCACGGATGACTCCATTGCAGCTTATAAAATCTGACTGCTACTTCAAAATCTAGGAGCAAACAGAAGCAGAGTATATGCCAAGTTTCTGCTTTGCCCCTCTTTTTTATAAGAATTATATTGTCCTGCCCACTGAAACTTAAGGTGCAAATTACTCACGAGTTCTGAAGCAAAGTCATCCTTCATTGACCATTCACGCTATGTTGTTGAAAGTAGTTTTATTTATGATGTTTCACTGCTTTTTCAATCTGCCATATATCAATTTATCAGAAAGTTGTAATGAACTCATGATTTGATGCCATTAACAGCTGCACAAACAACATAAGCTGTAGATCTTCAGTTTTGAAAATTCAATTTGATGTTCAAGTCACAGTATCTTGAGTTTAGACTTCAAGTAATCCTGCCAAAGGCTATTTCTTTGTGTAGTATCTCTAGCTGATTCCTAGGGTACTTTCTAAAATTAAGAAGATGAGACTTCAGAAATATTTTCAAACTTGATGCCTCAGTGATTTATACAATTACTCTGATACAGGGAAGTATTACAAAAAGACTGGGTGATTCTTGAGAACACTACAAAGTTCCACCTCTCTCTAAACTCAGTTAACCAAAATTGTACTATCTGTATACACATCCAAATAGGAACAGGAGGAATACCTCTTCTGTTCTCTACTGCTTGACAGTAATAAAACCTATGTTCATGATAGCAAAGGCAAAGAGATTTGAAGTACTCTTTTGTAAATCTTATTTATTTCTGCCTACCTTAACATTTGAAACATTATATTTTCATCAAAACCATTCTTTTTTTTCCCTATGATACACTGTAAACAAAGACTCAGTTTTAACCAGTAATGATTTTTTTGTGTGAATTAAAAGCAGATGCTACAGCTATTTTGAAAAATTCAAAGGATTGGAAAGGATGTCACTTCAAAATGTAGAAAATAGTAGTGGAAAGTATTTGAGATAATATTGTAAATTGAAATGACCCCAATACAATAACTACTCATAGATAAATAATGACTATCCCCATAGTGCCTTACAGAATTTTAAAAATATTTTATGCCTTCCAATGAGTAAACAGTAATTAATGTGAAAACAATGTGAAGGTATTACTTTTTGCTCTGAACAGTCAGACTTTTTTTATGCATACTTTTGAATAAGGAGCTTTAAGGATAATACTTTTTGAAATACTGTATGCACGTGCCAAAGAATCCATTTGAAAGTCCTGCTCTTTGTGATTTTACACTGCCAGTAAGACATAGCACTTTAAACTCACTCTGTCAAATATACCATTTGTCTCAGAGATTACACAGCACAGCCTTTCCTTTTAAGCTTGTTAGTACTAAATATCCTTCAACATGTTGGGGATGGTGTTTAACACTTTGCTTCTTACCGTGAAACCTCTCTCTGACGAGGGAATTGCTTTGTCACAGATAATTCATAATAGATCCACATACTTTAATTTTAAAATGTAGTAATTTACAGCACGGAATTACCAGTACCATCAAGTATTTCCTGTAAGGATAACTATGATGTTTGAATTAAGAGTACGTATTTGCTAAAAACTCAAAAAACCTGATATTTGAAAGTAAAGGAAGATTCATTATAAGAAGATATCCTTGCATCATGGTTCATGAGAGGAATAAGTGAGAGGAATAAGGAATTTCCTTTAATGCAAATGAAAACCAGATGTGAAAGTGCAACTGTGAAGGGCCATATTATTTGCTGTCCCCATAGGAAAGAAGAGCAAACAAAAGTGACAGAGTTTCTACTGAGAGGTTTTCATGAGACTGGCCACGGCTTTGAGTCCGTGGTAGTCTTTGCAGGTACCTCAATCACCTCACTGTGGCTTTCTTCATTCCTGTGGTAGCACAATTTAACATATTTTTAAAGCCTTACTTCAGTGTTCTCTCTTGAGAGTCCACAGTTCAGTATGCAGTTAATCTGATAAGGGTGCTACTACAGGAGTCTGCAAAGCCACAAAACTAATCAGCAATATAGCAAGGAAGAGAAGTCACATTTTTTCCAACACATTTAGTTGCTTAAATTCCACAGAAGAATTACACACATAGACAGTATTTTTATTCCCTATCTCATGTTGATAAATGCAGGAAAAAATTAGGAGCTTGATCCAGTATCAGATGAAATCCAGGTTGTCCTTTGCAGTCTTCCTTTATTTTTTTTTTTCCCTCTGTTCTCAAATAGACAAAATGCTGGCAACTAGAAATCAAATTTGAACTCTGAAATGTATCTGCATACTGAATCATATAAAAAATGTAAAATTTATGAGCAGGTCATTGTAATTTTGTTATTCAGGTACTTAATTCTTTCCTCTTCAGCCCTATGTATTTGGTGCAGCTCTCTTGCCTGCTTTTTTCACAATAGTTTTGCCTTTTGTTTCTTTGTCTGCAATAGTGAGAGAATAATGACTGTATTTTGTTCCGAATGTATTTTTGGTACAGTAATTCTGTTTTCCAAGATTTCTTGCATCTCAGTGTGTTTTTTCTGTTGGGAAAGAACCCATGACTAGAGAAACTAGATTTCAAATAAAAATGTTTTAGCTAAGAGGCTGTTTATTATTCTGAGTTCCAAATGTGTAGTACTCTATTTTTCTTGGACAGTAAGAATAACTAGTTGTTAATTGCATCCTTCTCTTTTGACTCATAATCCTTATTTTTTTTTGAAAATTGGTGGGAAAGTTAAATAGCAAAGAAGAGGAGAAATATTACAGGAAAAAACGTAAAAGGTTGTAGGGAAAAAGAAACTAAAAAAACTAGAAAATGAGAGAAAGAATAAAGAAAAACTACAGGAAAATAGAGATTGCTGCTCTTCTCTTGAGACTTTTAAATGAAGTCTCATAGACTGATCCTCTCCCCTTTCATTCCCGTTTTACACCTTCTGCAGAGGAGGTACCAGGACCATACAATTGTAGCACAGCTCCAGTCCTGCACCAGGATCTCACAGCCTGAGTCAGGAGTTTTCTTTGTGATCTGTCAACCACGACAGCTTCCAGGCTGAGAAGTGGCCAGTGCAACTTTGCAGCCACAGATGCTCCTCCAAACACTGCAGTGCTAAGAAGCACAATCCTAATGATGTCAGCCCTTCTTTCTCACGTGACAGGGCAGTTACAGCACTTCTGATTCATAGGATTGAATGCCTGCCTCCAACATGGGGTGGAAGCTAACAGACACCCAATTCTGTTGTGGGAGCCACTGCTGAAGCTCAGTTCTTTGAAGGAAGTTGAGAACTCAAACCTTCTGTAAGGTCACAAAATTTCCAAACAGGGATTATACCTAACTGAATGTTTGGGGCAGGAGATTCACATTGGCTCAATGCCACTTCCATATGGGATCAGCCTCTTACTGCTTTCATTTGCAGCAGCAAGTATCTGATATTGAATGTTTTGGGAAGCTCACTTGAAAAAAAAAAATTCTTCATGCTCATTCTGATATCTGAAGTGAAATGCAGGCAGCATTGGCATAATTCTAAAGATGAGTGTGCTGGTTGAACTGCAGAGCATTTCACATCCTGGTAATTAGACTCCAAATGCATTGAGAAGAAGAGCTGGGCAGCTAACAGGTTTGGGGCTTTGAATCTTGCTTATCTCTGCCACATTCCTAGCTGGACATATGGCAACCAGGTTGTCAGTCTCGGCAGATTCAACAAGGACTTCTCTTGCAGGGAAACCCTACCCTCATTTGCATTAGAATTAATTCCTCCAGCTCCAGGTTTTCAGCATGCTGGTAGAGTTTATAAACATTTTATAAACAGCACACTGCTCTCAGATTAGTGCCTTCTGAAGAACACAAAATTCACTAGGGAGAAAAAGAAAACATTGCTGTGTTTGGGTTTTCACAGACACATCTGATAATTCCCATATATTTGGGGGATTTTTAAAATTACAAAATACAGTCATTTCAATGGTCTGCAAATGGCTGTGGGAGACATGTTATAGAGTGCTGGAAACTTTATGCAGTATGAACAAAGGCTGAGGTTTTTCTTCTATAGTGAAGTCAAATCTATTGGTATATTTTGTATCTTTCTACAGATTCTATGCAAAATTTGTCTTCTGCCATTTCACTAGTGTGACACGTCTCTGTTTCCTTTATTTCTTTAGTTGTACATGTAGCACTCAGTATTACTGCTTCTTTTTTCTTTTGTCTTTCTTATTTATTTCTCTCTTATGATTCATGTTGCACAGTATTCTGGTAGAGATAGGAATTTCCATTTGTTCTGTCATGTGAAACCTGACTGTACGATACTTCTTTGTTCAGTTCTCCTACTGATTCATTCCTAAATTGCAGAAACAGTGGGCTTCATATGTATTCAGCTATCTTCTTGTCTAAAGTATCAATACAAATGCATTATATTTAGTTGCTAAAGCCAGTAATTAATTCCAGTTTAAACTGCCAACTTAACTGCATTTAACACTAAGCTAAATTTTAAATGAAGAGTTTTTGAGGTCTAATATGGAAAAGAAAGTGTTCTGAAATTTGTCACAGAATGAATACTTATCCCTTCCAAAATAAGTTAGGTATAATCAAAGCATTTTCTATCAATAAATCCAAAAGGATTTTGACTCTTTAAATGATATATTTTATTTTAAAAATTCTTTCAAAAAAACCTGTTTCAAAACAAAGAATGAACAGTATTTTGTTTGGCTTTTTTTTTAAATGTCAAATTAGGGCATATTCCTAACTGAAGTAGTTATATCATAAACTCTAATTTCAAAAGGCATCAGTTTGTTTTTATAAACCATATTTTGCAAGTATTTATTGTTTTACAGAATATGATGAGCATGTGTTTTCTTCCTGAAAAATCATGTTGACAATGCTTTAATCAGCTCTGTGGAGAACCCAAATGATTAAGATGTTGTTTAACACACCCCTAAGCTAGACCAGCACTCACAAGCTCACAGTCCATATCAACAGGATGAAAAACATCCTCACTGCGACAAGGACAATTTCTTTAGCATTCACTTTTGTATTTCTCTAGCATCCAGGCTCTGCAAAGTAACTGTGACAAAAAGCAACATCAGAAGTATTTTTTGGAGTTACACTGTCAAAGAAATGACAGGCTGTGTCCCGACCTTCTAACCAGGTCATCTTTACAGCTGCTCACGCCAGGCTGCCTGCTGGTAGAAGCTGTTTTTCTTATGTTGCCTCCAGGAAACAAAAAATCAGAACAAGACGGTTGTTTTTTTTCCTAATCAATTATTTTTTTTTACTGGAGGCTGCTGAATTACATGCAAATATGTATAGTTTTTAATCTATTATATATTTATATATCTATTACATATTTCATAATTATATTTTTATAATACACAATATATATTTATATTATGTATATCAGTTTTATACTGTAAATAACAAGACTTTATCATAATTAAATAAATTGAAGTTGTTGGGGATTTTGGAACAAGTTATAAATCCTGTGAGGGTTGTGTATACTTTTGATGCTTGTTTCAAGAACTGAATTGGCAGAAGGGTTGTGTTTCACCAATGGGCTTGCACTTTCTAGGAAACTTTACCATAGTGAGAAACCTCACCATACTCTTAATGTTCTGGTGTTCTTATTTATCTAGAAATGGTGTAAAGTCTGTAAGAGTTGAGCACGTGTGTCTTTGCAATGCTGTGTCATGGCTCCACCAAGGCAATGAAGAACTGAACTGTATTCTCAGCTGCCTCTCCAAACACAGCTTAGTTTGGCTAAAGGAGAAAACCAACTCATCCATAGTGTATCACAAAGCCTCTGTACAACTGTAATGATGCCAGGAGGGAGATACTTGCATCTGCCTAGACATTTTCTGTCTCCATAGTGATAGTTTAAATGTAGTTTGAATCAAATAATTAGAGCACCCTGCTGTGATTAGTGCCATCAAACTATTTTGATATGAAGACAGAATAAGGACCTATTATAATTTACTCTTCCCTTTAAAAGCGTGAAGTATTTTCATGTTGGATGGATTGGCAAGTGAGGACCCGTGTTTCCATGAATGGCTGCACCTTCTACAGCCTCCTATCACAGAATCATAAAAAAATTATAATAACTGTGTTCTAAGTATGAGCTCATGGTATTTTAAACACTGCACAGCACGTTTTCAAGTTTTCTCTTTCATCCAGTCCTCCACGTTTTGATATATTATTTATTGGGAAAATTCTTACTTCAGTAATGTTGGAATTCAGAATATATTTTCTACCTGGTTCTTGCTGCTGCAGCATCATAATAAAAGACAGAAACAAGTTTTTATAGGAGTTGAACTGAAATAATGGTATTCTAAGACACAAGCTCTGCACAAGGAGTGCACAGGCTCCTGTAAACAGGAGGATTCTGCTACTGCTTCAGGTTATGTCTCTCATCTCTGAGTCTTCAGGCTATGGGAAAGCTGGAAGTTTGTGTATCTCAGCAAGATTTGTAGGTTTTCTAAATACTAATACCATTACCCTCTTTTTTGTTGTTGTCTTATTAAGTCATTCTTCATTTGTTGAGAAGTTAAGAAACATCACCCTAGTATTTATCTGTCATATGGGGAAGGGACAGTAGCAGGAACTCTGGAAAGGCACATTGGAGCACTAACAAGAGCACAAATCCAGGTTAGGAATTGGCTAAGAAAGGAACAAACCTTAGAGGCTTATTCATGTCTCACTTTTGCTTATCTTCACTGGAGTACTCCATGAAATTACACAACCTGTGCTTACAAGGGCCTGCACCTTACAAAAGATAAATGTTACCAAAAGAATGACAAATGCTCGGCACTTCTGCTAATTGTATTTGATATATGCTGTAGATATGAAATCAATATTAATCACACTAAAATGTATGTATTACAAACCAGTAATATTTATTGAATCATAGAATGAGTTGGAGGGGACCCATCAGGATGATCAAAGTCCAGCTCCTGGCCCTGCACAGGACCAACCCAGAGAGTCACACCATGTGCCTGAGAGCATTGTCCAAATGCTTCTTGAACTCTTGTCAGGGGTTGTGACCACTTCCATGGGAAGCCTGTTTCAGTGCATGAGCAGGTGCATGAGCACCCTTTGGGTGAAGAACCTTTTCCTGATATCCAACCTCAGCTTCCCCTGACAAAGCCTTAGGCCATTCCCTTGGGTCCTGTCACTGGTCACCAAAGAGATCAGAGCTGCCCCTCTTCTTCCTCTCACAGGGAAGTTGTGACTGCAGTAAGGTCTCCCCTCAGTCTCCTCCAGGCTGAAAGACCAAGTGACCTCATACAGCTCCCATTCAAGGCCCTTCACCATCTCTGTTGTCTTCCTCTGGATGCTCTCCAATAGCTTAATGTCTTTTTTATATTGTGATGCCTAAAACTGCATTTAATATTCAAGATGAGGCTACACCAGTGCAGAGCAGGAAAATCACCTTCTTTGGCTGTTGGTGATATATTATTTATTCAAAAATAAAAATATTTTTTACTTTGAAAAAAAATTTATTTACTTTTAAAATGTAATTTAGTGGTTTTTTAATGTTCTGAATATTTATAAGGCCTTTTGAATCATTACTAGGTAAAAGAAATAGATGAAACCATCCTCTGGTGGGTTTAAAATATGGATGCTTGCAGAATCTTAAAAGTCATTAGTTTGTTTAAAAAATTGTTGACAAACATTAATATCTATGTCTCAATAGCTGCAAAAGTAGTATTTTTAATGTGCTGTATTTTTTCTTTACCTTTTAGTATTGGCATTATACTCTATAACTTACATTG
The DNA here is from genome assembly GCA_013389925.1 of Aegithalos caudatus. Lineage (NCBI taxonomy): Eukaryota > Metazoa > Chordata > Aves > Passeriformes > Aegithalidae > Aegithalos > Aegithalos caudatus. The sequence goes on from WEIU01015308.1 coordinate 12,975, forward strand.
ATGATTCACAATAGCGATTATCCTACAACGTACATACTATGGATTTACTTTGGGACTGTTCCCTTTACAGGTCCCTTAATGCTCTTCTGTCCATGTCTGATTGTACTTTTTTTCTCAGTTTGTTGCTCTTTTTAACCATCCCTTCAGATTTCTGTATTCCTTTTTAATGCTTTTTTTGTCCACTTAAAGAATTTATAGAGATGCAGATTATAAGATCTCTGTCACCTGCAGTTTACTAGAAACCCTGACCTGAAATATTGAGTATCTGTTAGCTGAGTGCTTGTTCTGCCTAGAGGATATGTAAGGAGCTCTGCATGAGTAAAGATGTTTTCATATGATCCCTATACTGCATACTCATTTGGAAGTTATTTATAGATGTGCTGTGCTGTTTCCATTTTGTATCCTTTTATCTCTCTCAAGATTATTGTTGCTTTCTGCCTCCCTCTAAATGTGAGCATTTCTGTCATTGTAATTCTGCTACTCTGATCCATTATTGTTCTACCTCCTTTACTTAATACAAGTCATTAATTGAACTTCATATGTTTGGGCAAAAGGAAGAAACAAATGGATTCAGTTGCTGTCATGTCAGAAGCAGGACAGATAGTGTGTTACAGTTCCACCCAGGCCAGTAAACATTTGAATTCACTGTGCACTGCCAAGTGTTTGGGGAATGTATGGGATTAACTTTGTGGTGAGTTAACCTCAGATCATCTGATTCTCCCTTCTTCCTTTTCCCTATCAAGGCATGATGCTGTAGCTGAACAGTCACCTTGACCTGTTTTGAGTGCTGAATCACTGGAGGTGATTCCCACTCCTCCCTTTATTCATGGCCAACCCTCATCACCCCACTATTATTTGTACAGCCAGATGATGAACTGGATCATGGACTAATCTGGCTAAAAAAACCCAAACTATCAAAAAAAAGCAAAAATCAGTGGGCTCAGTAAGATTCACTGCATTGCCATGCAAATCTGCAAAAAGAAAATCACACTTAGCAGCAGCTGCCCATATATTTTGCAGTAAAGCAGCCACGGAATTGTGTCAATCAGGCAGTAGTCCTGGGGGATGGGAAGGAAAAACCCTATTAACTGTCCGAGCTAGAGATCAGGGCTCTCTTTTTCACAAGTTTAGGTGTCTCAAAGTTAAATCAGGAAGGTGTCAAGAAACATTGGACTTGCATGAAAAAGGTTTTTGCATTAATTACAGTAGTGAAAAAACATTTTTCAAGACAATACTGCGAAAATTCCCCCTCTTTTTTTTTTTTTTTTCCATTTAAAAAAAAGCATTCAGCAGCCCTTACTAAGGTGAACAAGGAAATACTACCATAATATAAAAGAAAATCTGTCCCAAAAGATTTAATATGTGGGAGAAGAGGAAGTGACATAGTACTAAGTTCATCTTAGCTTACAGTAACAAATTGTTTCAGCAAAACTACATGGTAAAAAATTGTTTCAGCAAAATACATGAGGAAAGAATTTGGCTGAGTTCTTGAAACAGTGGGAGGGGAAATGAGCTGCTGGAGGTTGAAACAAATTGGTGTTTCTGGGGCTCTTGGGATGTTGTTCCAGCCCTGTGAGCAGTACACTGTGCATTGCTTTTGATATCAGATAGTCTGTTTTTAAAGAAAACAAAATACCCAGTGACTTTATCTACTCAATTACTTCCAAACAAGAAATAATCCTTGCTAGAGCCCAAATTGTCCATAGAACTTGAAATTCGTGATGACAATATGGAGTGCATTAGTATAACCAAATAATCATAAAGAAAGCATTTTATGATTTTCAGCTGAATGCTTTCAAAAAAGCTGGACACAACTTTTCCAACACTCAGCTTTCAGAATTAAAAAGAAACCCATTTGAACTTGGCCAGTTCAAAATGTACTCTTGGCAATGGAAACTTTGGAAGATGCAGCATATTTGTCATCATTTGTATCTGTTGGCTTATATTACTTCTAATATAAGCATTTCAAACAAAGATAGGATGTTTTGTTAGCTCTCTTGGAATGTTGACATTAAATCATCCATACCACAGGGATACTTGTCTAAGGATCACAGTCTATTATGCACTTCCTTTGAAGAAAGAAGAAAGATAACACTAAGTCTGGTGGTTAAATAGTTTAACTTAGACACAGCAGCAAAAGACTAATTCTGTTTTGTGGAACCAGAAAGCAATCAGTAGTCATAAAATAAAAGATAACTATCTGGATAACTTGAAGGATAAAAAGACTAGGAAATATGAGGATTATTAAGGAACAGTAATGCAATGTTATTTTGGGGTAAAGCATTTCAGAATGGGATCTTATGGAATACTTCTGGATGTCAGTCTTAGTCTTGTAAAATATTTGAACATTTTAGTTAATTTGTTAAATCTTGTACTATTTTCTAGTTATATATATAAGTCAAACCTATATAATGAATCTTAATAGCATTAAATGCTTCTGTGAAGTATTTTAGAATTCTTGTGTGCATTGAAATACTTCATTACATTAATATTTACAGAAGCACAAGTGCCAGAGTCTGCTCCCAGTCATGCTGAAATCATGCAGTTCACTGGATGGAGATACCCCAGTTGCAACAGGATCACTGAAAGTAAAACTGCCTCATGCTTTCTTGCCAGTTAAAAATCAACTTAAATATTATATAGGCAGTATGGATTCTTTTTCACCATAACAAAGATTAAGGTTCCATACAAGTGCTCAGGTTCCAGGGAAGAAAAACATTAAAAATTGTGTAGATTTTTTGTTGAGGACAAAATTAAAGAAGCATTTCCTACTATAAATAGGGGGAATTTTTTTTCTCCCACTCTTGATACATTATTCTCAATAACTTACCCTTGCTAGAACTTCTACAATTAAGGAAATGTCAGGATTTTCTCATACATCTTTTGAACATAATATTATATTAACAAAATATAATAGTAGACAATACAATATTAAAAAGGAAATAAATGTTATATTATCAAAATATAATATATATCATGAAAGAAATAGAATAAACCCCACAATAACTGCAACCCTCCCCCCTTCACCCGCTATTACAGAATGTCATTATATTTATAAATGACACTATGACACACATAGTGCCATTTATAAACACTGAAAGATTTGTGCACAGTAAAGACCTTTGAGAGAAAGTCTCAGCTTTGTTCTTGGTGTGATTTACTTAGATTGAAATGTCAGGTTAAAATTTCACAACGGAGAAAAAGCCCAGCTGCTCTCAAAGCAGGGAGAGACAGGGCCAGCTCCACACCTCGGCCTGGCAGCCTCCTTCTTAAGATAAATGGGAGAAAAGCAACTGAAAGCCAAGACTTCCATAGGAACATTGTTTACAGTTTTTGTTCTATGTGCTTTTTGTACAGGTTTTCATAGTCAGAAATGCAAATTTCTCTTTAGAACATGTTTTCAAGCACCTTTAAATGTACTGGTAGTTTGATGCACATAGAGTTTCCACTACTGAAACATGAAAATGTGATTTGGTTTTCAGACTACTAGCAGGTAGCATAATATATTTCCACACAATCTGACTAGAAAAACAGGGAAATGTAGAGAGCTCTTCTCAGTGACAGAAAAGGGATACACTTCTTCAGTTATTTTACAAGACTCCCTTGTTTGCCAATATATTTACGCATATATTTGTATTTTAAAAATTAATACTGAAATTTTTACATAATAGTATTTTCTCTGAATATGTTGCTTAGGATAAGACAGTGCATCCAAATAATTTTTGTTCTTTATCCTTTTTCAGTGCTTTGTTAACATATCTAGAATTGTTCTCATTGTTTTCCTAGAAGTATTGCATTCTGGTCACTTTAGTAACTACTTAGGAGGAGATTTTAATGAAAACCTTCAAGTAAGAGTATTTTGAGAGTAGGAAATATTCTTGCTATCTGTGTGAAGAGCTTTGGGACTCGTCATTCATCTTCTGAACCAAACATATTAGTTTTCATGGGCTAAGACTTGTTCCCTCAGCTTTGTTAGTAATGTCTTGTGGAAAAAAAACCCTGATTTTAGCTTTGTTCCATTAATCAAATAAAAAAAAACCAAACCCTCCCTGCCATTGTGCAATGGCAGAATGACTACAGCCATTTCCAGCAGCTTACATGGTAACAAGATTATCTATATATGGCACAAACCCACATTTCTGTAATAACTGGAAAAATGGAGGAGGGTAGAATTTATACTGAGGTTTATTTCCTCCAGTATTTCTGTGTTTGCCCTGTAAAGCTGATTTACTGATCGGTTTGCTGCTGCTGATGTGTTTTGAGGTGTCTGCCAAAAGGAGAAAAAAAGAGCAAAGGAAACTTCGAAAGAGAATCTAGAACCCAGAACCAAACCTCAATAAATTCATTACCTAACCATAAATATAAGGGGGCTTACACATCCAGCCTATAAAAGCTACAGTGTGTTACAGTGCCTTGATTTGTTCTTTTGAATCCTCCTCTGTTCTGTCTGTGCACTTGCATTTAAATTTGAGAACCTTTGCATAGCATGCTGCAATAATTTGCTGCCTATCACAAAGAGGTTCTATCTATAAATGTTTTCCTAGTAATACTATCCTTCCCAGCTGTAAAAAAAATGGTGTAAGCTTCTTTAGAAAGAAGGCGGTCATAAAATGAAAAATTAACAATTGTCTTAAAAAATATCATATTGGAATGTCTGTTTACTTAAGAGATGTCCCTGTGAGTTCATAATTTTCTTTTTCCTTTTTCTTCTTTCCTTTTAAATGTCCTGATTGAAACTGGAAGTAGTGCCTTGATCATATTGAAAGATCAGAGGCATTTATGAGTATTCTAAAAGGTATTTTTCATATACCTAACACTTGTAAGCTTTCTTTTAAATAGACAGACATAACCTGAATTTACTGTTGTCCACAAAACATCTTTGTGGGTTTTCATTTTAGCTCTGTGAGGAGTGCCCTTGGTCACATATCAGACTTAACATATTTTGCTCCACAGTAATACTCTGCCTTTTACAGTCACAAATACTGTAACTTTAGTTTCAGTCTTCTTTCACTTGAACTTAATTTTAAAAAAGAATATAGAAACAATGAAATGTACAACTGAGCTAGTGGTTTCCTTAGGAAAACTTAATACTGTCAATGTTTTCTGAAAGTTGTACTTTAATTACTCATAGCAGTCTATAAAAAAAACAAATGTTTTAGCAATCAATACACCTGGCATACTAAACTATATTTTTTCAAAGTGGGGCTATTACTGTTCTTATTTTATGATCAAGCTTTTGCAAACATCATTGCATCACCATTCAGAGGTTATTTTGTGCAAGAGTTCTTGGCTATTCAAAACGACTGGCAAAGCAACTAAAACCTGAACCCCATCCACTGTTTTTCTCTATACTTGGGTTACTTCAGTAATAACAGATCAAACACAAAATGAAGTTTGTAGGTGCATTTCCTTTGTCTTCTCCTAATGGTAAATGGATATACAGGACCTCTGTCCCTCATCTGGACAAGCTTGGAGATCCCAGAGCCACAATTTCAGCACACCAATTTCTGCTTCTGTTAAAAGATAAAAAAGTCTGGAAAGCCAAAACCTCCAGGCTTCCCTTACCATCTACATCCTAATGAATTGGGGAGCAGATTCTGGCATTCATCCTAAACGTAACAACTCAAAGAACAATTACTGTTGGAATAAGTATCTTTATCTCCTCTTTTCCCATGTGCTGTTGAATCCTATTGTAAATAACTGTTTAGCAGAGAGATGGTGTTCCCTTCAGAGTGTGTATCCATCAAACTGTGATCCTAGGAGGATTCAAAATGAACTAGGGAGCTGAAGGCACCTTTGAATGCACAAATTTTTCTCCTTCTGGATTCCTCACATATTCTGATCAAACCTGCTGCTTTTACCTGTGTCTTGCTGTGTCATGAAGGACAAAAGGAGTACCCAAAGTCACCCCAAGCTTATGATGCCTCTTGAGCAGTGCATGCTCTGGCTGTCACATCTGCTAGACATAACAGGTATTTAAATGACTGCAGTGTTACTGCAGTCTTGGGAGAGTAAATGTCTTGTTTAAGTTGCTAACAGTTTAATATTCATGGTATTTTTAAACTTCTTTTGTAATGTCTGGTGCTTGACACACTTAACAAACCTCCAGTGCTAATGAGGGTTTACCAAGCTGCTTTTTGAGGTTCTATTGCAGGGCAGGACCCAGATGTTTTTCTCTGGAGATTTACTGTTAGGTCCTTATCTGAAATAATGTTTGAGATGTGTCTGTATTATTTCAAGCTCTTCTTCTTCGTATTGATCTTCACAATCAAACTTTTCAGTGTTAGGATTGGTGTGATGCTGCTGCTGCCTTTTCTATCATCCTCTCCCTTTTGGGTCCTGGCTGTGTATGTTTGTCTGAGAAAACTGTTCAAATGTCACCACATGGAGCAATGGCACAGTATAACTTGACACAACTATTTCTGCACATGGGATTGTGAGAAAAGAAAATTGAGCATATATCTATATATCTATATAGGTATATAGATATATAGATATAAAATAAGTCTGTTCTCCAATCTGAATTAAAAAAAAACAACTTTTTTTGATATGTGTGGATCACATCTAAACTGTCCAGCATTATTGCAGCAGTCAGAGCAAGCCAACTGCTTTATTGTATTTCACTTCTTTTAGTGCAGGTCATTTTATAAATAGTAGTATTATTGGTCAAGTTGTCAGCAAGATTAGACAAGCATTCAGTGGAGTTGTGGGTTACATATTACTGGGTCCAGTCAAACTGTGTTTGGTAGGAGATGATTTACTTAAAATATTGTGACCTTGTATGCATGAAAACCACTAACATCTTCATCTCCAGACTCAGGCATGACCTCAGAACTAATTTTATTTGATATTAGATATGCCCTGACTGTCCCAAAAATGTGTATGTACAAATATCTCAGCTCTTGTATTTCCAGCATTTGCAATTCCTAAATTCTGTTCCTATTCTAGCCAATCAACAAGGATAATTTCTGATTTTACTTTCAACCAGCACCTCAGATAAAATGGCATATAGGAAAAATATGCTTCTGGAGGTCATGCATCCTTGGCATATTATGTGACTGTTTTATACTCTACTTCTCCATCCTAGAAATTATTCCTTCACCCTGACAACCCAAAAAAGAATATATGTCCCTATGTCTGTCATACTTGATTCTCAATTTTGAGCTGCAATGATCTGATAAATCAGTTTTGTGCAACTGATGTTTTTGTATTTTTTACTGGCATGCTTCAAGTATACACTTTGCATCTGATATACATCAGCTGTAAACCTTTTAATTTTTTATTTTGTTGTTTTAGCACTCAAGTAATTTTAAGATTTAGGAATCTCTGCCAAAGTTATGCCATATTTGGCACAGCTCAAAACTGCAGTTTATGTAAGTTTTGAAGATTTCTTCCCCATACCCTAAACTCCCCTGCTGAGCAGGCAGAAAACCAGTAAGGATTAAGGTGAAGAATTCCACAGAAGACTGTGAATCTTGACCCAGCCACCTTCCTTTAATTCCCATCCTCTATTGCTCTGTTGCAGTGCTGACATTACTGATAAGCTCAGTGCAACATGACCTGCCTCCCAGTGAGCCACAGCATTGCAGTGGGAACTTGACTGTCCCTTAGCAGGAGCAGCAAATGGAGTAGCTTAAGACTCTTCCCATACAAAATCCTATGTACATACCCTCCCCTGCCTGAGGATATAAGAAACCACATATGTGAACCCAGTAGCTTGGGTAACAAAACCATTTGTTTGCCATCCTGATGTATGCCAGCAGTCCTTGGGACAGCTGATGCCCAGCTTGCTTCTCTCTTAAACCAACTTTGCCCAATCCAGTAGTTGATAAGGCACAAACTGTGTAGGAGCATGTAAGCTTAAATATATACTATTATTAGTGACTACCAGGCTTGTTTGAGAGCTTTCTTCATCAAGTTGCCAGGAATTTTGAAGAAGACCAGGCCCCATTATATTACTGTACTAACATACTTAAATTTTCACTAATAATCTGCAACTAATGTTATGCTGGGCTAGCAACTTAATTTTACAAGATAAAGACTATTCCAAAACACTGAAGTTATTCACTGGATGCAGAACGAATCTAATTCTCTTAGATCAGAATTTACATGATCTTAAATATATTCTGACAGCACAGTGATAAAGAAGATTAAAAGAAAATAGTGTGCAGAGCTGTACTGGCTGCATCCATCTTCATATTACTTTGGGGAAGATTTTTTTCCCACTTTAATTTTGAGTATAAAGACCCTCCCACAAAATGCAAGAAAAGGAGAGGGCTTCAAATCTAACAGCTCGTTTGTTACTATTAACAAGCCTCTGATGTTACTATTAACAAGTCACAGTCATAACATGTGGTTTGGATTTTTATGAATCATAAATAAGAATTCAGATATATAAAACAGATGTTCAATTAGTAGCTGGAATAATGTAAATTAATAGACAGGGATCAAAAATTATTTTGTACAGTAGATTCCCACACAGCATAATACTAATATGAATAAACTTACTAATATGAATAAAATACCCTGCTATGATCCCCAAAATGTACAGCAAGTTTAGCTAAGTGTCCTTACAAACAGCAAAGACGTCAGGCACCAGTGTGAAAGAGAATTGTTGTGCTCCTGGGTATCTTCTATCTTTGGCTGTTTTTTGACCATGGGCTATCACTGCACAGGCCAAAGACAGAGTTGTGATTTGTGCTTCTTCACAGCTACCCACAGCTTTCTGCCCAGGGCTGTGCTAGAATGGCCAGAAACTTGGGAAGGCAGTCATTAATCTGTGCCCGTGCTGCTTGGGCAGGTTCACTCCTGACCTGCCTCACTCCTTCACCAGGCTCACTCCTGACCTGCCTAGGGCTTTGAAGGAGCAGGATTTCTGTCTGAGGCTCAGTGCTGCTCCCTCACAGATCTGAATGCACTGGCAGGGCTTATGCCAAGCACTTAGCCATCAGTAAAGGACACAGCAGAGAATCCTGAATAGAAGTGAATATATGAACAAAAAAAGAGAGTTGGCAGAAGTCATTGTTTAGGCCTGATAGTTTTGTTTCTTTGCCACAGCTTTCTACAGACAATATTTGTTAACCCTTATTATGCTTTTGAATGCTTTTACTGTGCATGTTGTCAGTGTTATAAAGGTTTCTTTTATGTACTGTTGTCTCTTTTGTTCATGTTCCAGCCTGCTGTAGGGAACACCAAGTTTTCTTCCTAGTCTTTAGGCTAGAGAAAGCTGCAGGAGCCCCAAAAGCAGTGTCCTCACCTCCTAGTAAGTACACTGTTGTGCTTCTCTGTAGCAGCCCAGCTCTTCAAGGGATTTAGGCCAAGTGAAAAGGCACAGAGAGCTGAAACTCAATTTCTTTTGAGGCTGGACCACTGTCACCTCGTGAACCTGTCCTGAAGCTTATATTATTAAACATGTACGAGCTTGCAATAGTCTGTTGTATCTGAGCAATTGATTAAATGGATTCCACAGAGCACATCTGGAGATTCAGGCACTTTGGACTTGAAGCAATTGTATGTGTACAGCAGGAGTTGTAATTCCTTCTGTTAGGCATAACATTTGAAAGTAACTTTTCACAAAATGAAGCTCACAAAGGGGAACGCAGGACTTTTTTTTTTTTTTTTCTTGTGTGTATTAAATTTCTTTTTTTAAGCAGTTGTATTAATAAAGGATCACTGGAGACAGTCACTGTCTCTAAGTCTCTAAACATTAAGCATTACTTGTGATCTTTGATCACTATATTTTAATAAAACAGCTCAACCCTTCTTTCTTCTATCCTCCACTTCCCTGCTCCTGGAGTTGTTTTTCTACTTCACATTTTCTTCTAGCATTACATCATTAATATAAATAATTTCCATTATCCAGAATCATGGAGCTTTCCTTCCAGTTTGTCTTCCCAGGAAATTCCATTCCATATCAGATGAGGACTAAATTCAGTTCATTTAACAATCTCCAAAGGCAGAATATGTAGAAGTGCAGCCAAGCCATGGGGTGTCCCTGATGCTCTCCCCAGGTTGTACCACAGCCAGGCCGTGGTGTTGGGGTCTCTGCACACGTTGTTGCCTGCACGCAGACCCTCACAGTAAGGACTAAGCCCTCCCTGGAAAACCTGGGCTGATGTAAAACCTACATGTGTTTGCTCATGAAATAAATGTGAATTCAAACTCAGACAAGGTTTTTACATAATCCTCTAACAAATCTGGTTAGATTTAAATCAAATTTGATTAGATTAATTTTGAACTGTAAACTTTGATTCCTGTTCCTGACTTGTGGAAAGGTATATTTAAACAAATCTAGCAGATTCTCTGTGTTCTGTCCATTCAAAAATTAGGCTTTACTTCCATGATTTATACATTGAGCATTACTGGCAATAGGATACATTTCCTTACATACTTAAAAAATTCTCCTTACTGCACAAAATTCGCTTTTAAAAAATGTTACTTAGTTTTTAGTGTAAAATATTATGAGTAAATTTATATTTAAAAAATATCATTTGAGCTGATGCTATTATATCCATACCTTGTAAAAGCAATATTTAGAAAGTTATATGACATAAACCTGGTATAATATAAATAAATCCTGTAGGATAGATTATTGTGTTGGAAACACTCAGAAACCTGAGTTCAACATGCATGAAAATATGAACACTTCTATTTTTAAAAATTATCTTTCTGTTTCAGAACAAATACCACATTACATCACAGTTACGACTTTCTGAGGTAAAGTCCATGAAAAATAATCTGCTTAAAACCAAACATGGTCCAAAACCTACAGGCATTAGTAAACCTGTGTAAGAAAATATACACACTATTCTGACAATGGCATGGCATATTTTCAGGCTCCTTTAACATACGAAAACCCGTAATTGGAAAATTAGTAATATAATTACGTATATTTAATCACTTTATTTAACAGAATGACAGAAATTTACTAAAATGTTATTAGAGCTTTTTATTTTAAATTGCTTATTGAATGGACTGATTTTGACCTTTAGCCAAAGATAAAATTAGCCATAAAAGCTAAAGAATAAGATCTTCAGGTACTGCAATTTGTGATAGCTACTACAAGGTCAGCAGAGCTCTGAAAGTTTATCACTTCTGTCTACTCAATTAATTCAAGACATCTGTTTGGATTCTAGATGTGCCAAGAGACCTAGTGTAAATGAAGTAATAACTTTACAGAGATAATATTTTTTATTATTTTTCTAAGCACTGAAGTTACTCCTGAGCTTTGTATTATAAACACATTATCTGTTCTTAAATTCTGTCTATATGGTAAACCAATTATAAGCTAATTTTTTAATGTATTATATTTTGTATATCTCACTTCACTGAAAAGAACATCCAGAAAACTGCAAGTAATTTTTACTTTATCATTTTAAAGCATCCTACTGGAATGGCCAATAGACAATTATTTTTCTTGTGGTTTTCTGTTTGTGACAGAAGAGCTCTCTCACAACTTGTTTTTGTGAGGGTTCAGTATCCTTCAGTAAATGCAGTTAATAAAGGTAATAGTCCTATGGAACTACAGATATTATTAGCCATAAGAAGTCATTATGTTGCTGATCCAGTCTGTTCAACATGCACATTAATCCTTTGGGATTTACAGCTCAATACAGAGCAAGAGCAGTCCCCTATTGATCAGCAAATTCAAGAGCAAGTGACACACAAACATGAGAACATGCTCTGTGTCTTCTCAGTGGAGATGCATCCAATTTGACTTAGTCTTGCTGCCCAGAGAATGACTTACCATAACATCTTCTCTTTGTGCACAATTTTTTAGTGACCTTCAGTCTTTGTGATGATACAGGTCACTTCAAAGACTATTTTTCTTCATTTTTCACTCTGTAGGCATAAAATAGCCATGGCACAGTTTTCACTAAATGATCTAAATTCCATGCCCAATTTACAGTATTAAAACCTGTTCCATTCTCTGTAATTTCCAAACTCTGCAGTTTAGACTGTAACTCCCAATGATGACCCCAGTTTTTGCAAACCCAGACATTCCTGCCTTTCAAAGTTTACAAGAAACAATTTATTAGATAAAGCCATATGTGCCATTTTGTTTATAAGTTTTCATAAACTGAATACATCTGCATATTCCATTTATCCATTTGTTCTTCAGGATTATAGTTCAGTCATATCTGTGTTTTAATGAGGCATGTTTCATTAAAAAGACTAAAAACCATGTTCAGTATATGCAATTAGAGAGTTAATTTCATTTTTATATTTTCTACTTGACTGTTATGTATGGAAAATTTGACAAAATAGCTATCTGTAAATGCTTAGTTAAGGAGATGATTCCTCCTTATACAGTGTTCTTGCCCATGGTATCTCTATATTTAGTCCTATGAAGTCTTCAGTCAATACTAACTGAAATTAATCACTTTAAAAATGAATAGTTATTTCACACTGGAGACCATAATGAATTTCACAGCTAAGCACCATTTTTGTATTTCAAAGAAAGGTCAAAACTACATATTGTATTCTCAAGTAGACTGCAATATCATTTATATATAACAAGTCTCAAAAGGTTATGACTTTAATGTTCATTATGCTGTCATTACAATCTGTATATTCTTCCTCTAGGTCCCAAGGCCTATACATTCTCCTAATGGAGTCAGTATACATTTATTAGTTAGAAAATAATTTAAATTCCTATTGTGTTTGACAAGTAGTATAAGCTGCAGGTGTTAACAACTCTGTCTTTTTCCTCTTGGTTACATTTGTCTGTGGCGTACAAGCAGTATGCACAGGCCTGATGTTCCCATTAGAGGAAAGCATTCCCAGACCTGGAAACCATCAGCAGGAATTTCTGAGATGAGGGTGTACCTTTGTGCTGCTGTTCATTCATCACCTTTGTCACCTAGATAATATTCAAAGGAAAATTCAGGTGTATTTCTAGTTCTAAACAGAATTTCTGTCATAGTTCAGACACAAGCTGCACTCGTAATGTCTTTACCTTTCAAACTTCCTGCTCACAGCAAATTTACACTTTGTGATCCAGCTGAAATTCATAGTTTGTGAGGCATCCTATCCTCACTGTATTGTTGTGCCATCAGAGACTCCTTGTTTCAACCCTACGTGCCCAGACAGGCTGTACTGTCCAGACTCTGGACCTCAGCTGCCCCTCCCATGTCACCTGCCTCTCAGCAGAGACCCTGTGTCACAGTGAATCCTGCAGTACCACGCTCCGTACAATTAGCATGGCTCTTCTCACATATATTATTTTTCACCCTGATAATTCAAATACCTGCATGCTGGCCAGTCAGGCCTTAAGTAGATGTTCACTAAAATAAATGCTATTTTCCAGTTCTTGATATTTTCTGCCCTGTTAATATAAAGTCACAGAACACCTACCTTGAACCACTGATTCGTTTTCAGGTTACTTTTCCTAAACCTTTTTACTTCAGCTCTTCATCATCAAACAGGGTAATATAAAACAGATAAATCAATGTCAATGTATTTTAGTTGCATCTTATACTGTGTGGTATAGCTGTATCTTGGTAGAAAAAAGAAGGAATAAAAATTATGTTTTGAGGACGTTCCTATTTTCACAGACTATTGTGAGGAAAGAGATTATAAGCTATTAAATTATTCAGTTGTGTAAAATATTTGCACAGCCCTATTAAATGTCTACAAGAAATATTTCTTGTTTTTTACTTAGCAATTTCACATAGTGGATGTTAGAGTTGATGGACAGACAAAAGGAAAATCTGGCAAGCAAAATATCTTTTGAAAAATACAGGGAAATTAAATGTAGTCTTGTTTTTGTATTACTAAAACACAGACTAAGTTTCAGGGAGCATATATTTATTTTTTCCCTTATCCCTAGTGGAAATCACAGTCCTGAAATAGGTTCGAAATTTCTTCTGTGGTATCCACAGGGATTGCAAGATGCTTAAAAATGACTGCTACAGTAACTAACTAGTCTGCAGGTAGCCTCTTGCATTTCCAGGAGGGAAATGGAGACCTAAATCCATCCTATCCTAGGCACATTGATACTTATTTCTAGGCTGAGGAAAAGTGCCTATTTCCACCGAGGATTAAAACAGCTGAGTATTCACCCCCAAGCTGGGTCTAATACAGATATTATACCCTCCCAAAAAACAGCTGAGAAGCTTCCTATCAATTAATCCAATGATCACACCAGTTAAGGAGTTAGAAAAAATAGGTACAAATTTAGTATTTAGCTCCCTAGCTAATCTTGAGGAAGCTTGGAATTTATATTTTGCATTTGCAAGCACATTCTTACCAGGGCATGACACTGTCAGTATTCTGAAATGGACCTCTGGAAGCTGGTGGACTTTGCTTTAACAACAAAATATTATCTGAAGACAGAATTAGAGATTGGTTGAATCCCCCAAGCTTTAGGGTATTTAGTATTCACAACTTACTTCTGCAACATTCTCAAGCATTTATGAATTTATTAGTAGACAGTAGGGCATAGAAACATTTTAGATGTCAGGCTGGCTGGGACACAGGTGAATCCAGCCCCTCTGTAGTGCTGAGGCTGTGGCACACACCCACGTGTGCCTTCAGTGCCATGGGGAGTGATTCCCTCTCACCTGCTCTCCAACAGCCTCCTCTGGCATCAAAAAGCCACCTTCTATCAGACTGCCTCCCTGATGCACATTAAGCAATGCACAACTAAGGATTACTTTGGTACTTAATTAATCCTGACAAGCAGTTTACATGCACTGACCCTGTCAGGAAATTGTAGCTTGATTTGGTACCATTTCTGGTGTCTCCTGTGTAGCAGCTCTAAACATGAAAATCCACCAAACTTTGATATTTTAAAGGAATGAAAACATCTGGCTTTGGAATTGAGACTGGTCCAATAGTTAAAGCAAGACTCAGGGTGTAAAAATAAAGACTTTGAATAATTTCTCTTGAGAGGTAAATGTACAGTAACTGCTAGTAAAAAGAAGCAGAGGAAGGCATATAGTTATAAAGATAGAGCTTAACAGATAAATGTTTTCAGACTTTGATCTTGTATTAGAGCTAGCACCATGGAGTTTTTCAGTATGAGAAATATTTTGCAGTCTATTTTTGGATAAAAATGTGGAAAGTAGACCGGGAGTAAAGCTGCCAGTATTATTTCTGCCACATGGATCTTGGGACTACAGGCTTTCTACAGTGATGTTTATTTGTTTTTCAGTCCACAAAGTAAGGCTGTGCTAAATAAAATAAGGTATAATTACATGAAAAATTAAGATGTATCAGGACACTCTGAAATACACATACTATAAAATTTAGATATTATCAGAAAATTACCACCTCACTAAAAAAACCCTCTGTGAATTCTGAGCATGAGTTCTTATTTTACTGGCAAAGACTTTTTTAGCATACTTTTAAATATCATGTTTATTGCAAAACATGTAGTCTCTGGGTTAATACAAGGGATTACAGTAATCAGTTATATTTAAATGGCATGCTAGTTTTCTAAGCAGCAGTTTATCATGAACTACTTCTAGAAAATGTAATTTAAATGAGTCATCTCTTTCTCTTACATCAAAAAGAAATTCAGACTAAATCCATTTTTTGCCTTTTAGATTTTCTACAATTATTTTCATGAAGAAAACCTCAGACCCCTACAACCCAATATAAAAACACAGCATTTATCAATTAGATCTCCATGTACATTATCTAATACTTGAGTGTTAGCAAAATGTCAAAAAAATAGTTGAATTTTATGTCCTATATCTCTCCCAAGAAAAATGACATAGACAAATATTTCAGATTTCAGACTGGTCAGTATAATGTTACTTGGAACTATTATTAACTCTTCTCCCTCAGGGTATCCTTCCCCCTGTGGCCTCATTGAACTGTTCTTTTCCAAAACACTCCAGCTTATTTCTTAATAATACTGTGTTGTATTTATTAAGTGAAATCATGGCACACTTATGACAGTAACAATTTTTTTCAGAAAAACCAAGTTAAAACTGGACATCTGGGCAACTGCCAAGATTTTTGTTTCATTGGTTAGCTTGAAACCTGTGCATCCAAATTCTCAAACCAGTTTTCATTTTTCAAGCAACTAAATTCATTCCACACCACATAACTTATCACCTGGCTTCCTTGCTGCAGAGAAGCGATTTTTCAGTTAGCAATCATCTTGTACCTTGCTAGCATATATGGTGCTGTATTAGGTCTGGAGGGCCAATGCTGTCTGTGTTAGGAGAGAGGAAAAAAGTCTTCACAGCTACTACATCCATCAGATTTTACTGAATTCTAATTATTCTCTTTTAATTAAGTAAATTTGCATCCTGACTTGAATTGTTATCTCGTGTTCCCTGCATTGCTCTACTCTTTACACAGCATTTGACAAAATCACTGCTACGTGTATTGTAGCTCTTCCTCAAGCCAATCTGCCAGCCAAATCTAACTTTCCACTGTCATCCTCAATAGCTTTATGTGCTAGTGGAAAGGAAATTAAAGAAATGCTGTTCATCATCAGAGTCTGGAGAAATCTTGACATGGTTAGGGACTTGCATTTTTAGGCTCTCCTTTAGAGCAAATGAATGACATAAAAGTTGTCAACAGTGTAAAGGCAGATCCTAAAACAATCCCCAGGCAGGCCTCAGAAGAGAGAATTTGGGTCATGCACATGTACATTAGAGAAGATAGCAGGCAGGGATATTTGGATTCAAAGAATGATTCTCACATAAAAACAACATAATTATAGGGCCAAATTTCTTAAAAGCCCAAACTCAGCCACTAGTCTGAAAGCCTAGAGTAGAGGTAAAGATTACTAAGGTATTTTTTGAATCTAAGAGGTATTATGAGTATTAATGGTAGACACAGCCATTGCATGGTGCTGACAACTTTCAACTGTATGCAGAGAAAGCTAGAACTACCTTTCTTTCTGGTAAAGGCTGGTGAATGTCAGCTTGAGGCTTCTGACATTCTGGCTAATGATATTTCCTTTCTAAAAGTAACTTTTTTCTAAAAATATTTTGTTTTAGATTGAAACATCTAAATAGGAAGAAATGATACTTGCTTTACCTCTTCTGGTATTGCAAAACTGTAGCATTTGCCTTATGTAAAAAGAAAATGTGAAACTTGAATCAATACCTTCTCTTGTTAGGAATTCTTCAGTATTTTTATTGCTTACTGTGAGACACAGGAGGAGTATGAAAATGAAATCTTGCTTATAATTAAGTGCTATTTGATGCTAAATGCTGTCATATTGTTGTAGTATCACTCATAGTACTACAGTAATATATGATTAACTAAACTAGGTAAATGAGGAATGTAATTAAAATGCTGTTCTTAACATGTGAAATAATTTAAGAGAACAGTTGAGTGATGGATCAGTTCACATACTTTGCAGGAAACATGAACAAAACCAGCATTACTGTCTCCCACTTAAATAGAAAGTCAGCTGATTTTAACGTGAAACACTCCAGAATTCTTTGAAGTACTGTACTGCTTTCTTTTGGGGGCATTGTAGGTTAATAGTGTATTTAAACCAAGCTAAAATAAGATAATGTTTCAATCAATTCAAATGACATAGAGCTGAAATTCTCAACTTAGTGTCTACTGAGACCTCCTTTTTCAGTTTGAATTCTTATCTCTCCAGTCAAGCTAAGAAATCCACTCTCCTTGGAAATATGGAAACTCTGTAATCACCCTAATGCCTGACACTTGCCACTCCATTGAGCATTCTGGCTCTTTGGACTCATATCTTTTGAGACATTATGAAGTTTCTTTTTTTTTTTTTTTTTTTTTTTTTTTTTTTTTTTTTTTTTTTTTTCCAGTTAGCCAATTAGACTCTAGTGTAGATTGAAACAGCTGAGTACACATCCAGCAATGAGAGCAAGATCAGTTCTTTGGAAGACTCTGTCCTGTCCTCCCCTCCCCTGTTACAACTTATAAACACAGAACTTCATCTCTGCTTTAATAATTATGTCATTAATAATTATTAATTATATTAATAATTCTATAATTTAGTAATGATAGAATAATTACACTTAGACCACTTCTGATCTTTTAATGGGGTAAGTATCACTTACCCATCTCTCAGCCAGAGTATTCAAATAAGTGATATTATTTTTCTGTTGTTGACCTGAAAAGATCTAAAGCATTTTCTAGTAAAATCTTCAAGGATGAAAACAAAGAAGAAGAAAACTAAAAAAAAAAAAAAGGAGCCAAAATAGCAAATGTTCTCGCTTACGGATATTAACTCCACACTTTCACTGGACTCTTAGGAGATGATAACTAGTAAAGAAGAATTAGAAATATAATGAATAACTAACACAGATGACTGAGGAATACAGATATGAAGAACTTCCCAACAAAGCACTCTAGGAAACTTTCTTGTAAATCACATTTTCAAAGTCCCAAAGAGTTGCCAGCACTTTCTGCCTTTGTCTATGTATGAGACACTTTGTGGAAATAACACTGTTTAATTCAGCACAGAAAAAATCATCAACTTGTTCAGTTGATGTCCCTGACAAAGACAGTTAAGTGATTACATATGCCTCTTCTCGAGTCTCCTAGTAGGAAACTACAAGAGAAGTAAAAATCTCTTTGTCATACACCATTTTTTGTGTGTGTATGAATCATAGCACAAATCTGAATAATACCACCAGCTGGTGCAAATGTATGGACAATGGCAGGGAGCACTACATTGTTCAGGTTTAGGTTTTTGAAAAAAGGTTGATGCTGCTTTCATTTTCTCTTTGTCCCCATTTTTCAAATATTTCACAGAACTATGTTCATGCTTTTACAAAACTAATTCCAAGATGTTCGGGAACTTTGTTAATGATTTATTTTAGCATCTTAAAAAGAGCACAAATGTTGACAATATATTGAATATTAAAATTCCTCAAGCATTTCCTTATTTGTGTTATTTAAATAGCTGTTTTACAAGTTCTGTGTTGTATTCTGATCCTCCTATCTCTTGAGATCATATTTACCTAAATAAGTTTATTCAGCTTGCCAAGTATTTTAAAATTGACTAATTTCATTAACTCTTCATTAATCTGTATAACAATTTTCTCCTTATATTTCTATCCCCCCCTGCAATCCATTTATAAGAGCTTTTAGCCCTGTACTGCCAACTGGGAAAACCTTTAATGAGTTGAGAGCTGTAGTAAGAGATTTCCTGTTTTGTATCAATGCCTGCTGGAATGTTCTTTGTTTGATGAGTACAAGGACAGACCTAAAGAACAGCAACCTGAATATGTGGCACTAAACTTTCAGGGTTTACAATTGAATTTTACAAAATCGAGAGCCAGTTAGTAGGCTTGATCGGTGCTGCAGCTTTTGCTCTGAGAAATCTGGAGTTGATACAGAGGATTTTAAAAAATAAAGATCAGATATATATTCTCCAAACACTCTTAAGTAGGACACTATAACTCAGTGATCTTCAAGAGTTACCACTGGGTTTCCTGGTGGTATCTAGCCCAGTAGTGCAGCACCAAAAATCATCAATAAGAGAGTTTATTTGAGGGGAACTACCTGCATAAGGGAATTCAGCATTTTTTTTCTTAGTAAGTCTAGTGATTTGTTCTGCATGACTTTTTCCTTTTGTCACTTTCTCTTTCACATGCCTTTCTCCATCACCCAGTTTGTTTGGGTTTTTTTAACAGTCTAAATGAATTGTAGAGTTAAAACATTTTATGAAAAACAACTACCTAAGGAGGGCATTTCTCTTTCCTTTTTAAATGATGGGAAATAACTTTCTTGCTGCAGAATAATCTTTATTTTCTACTAGTCTCTACTTCTCCATGGAGGAATTTGATAGCTTAGAGTCAGACTCCAGCTGAGTCAAGACCATCTCTGCTCTGATGGCACCAGTTTTAAATCTGAATTCTTATCAGTCATTCTAAGAGCCATACTGCAATTATCTTATTGAGAAAAAGCTATTAATAGTAATGAAATACTAATTAAAATCACTTCTGTTACACTTGAAGATGGAGGAAACATCCCTGTGGATGGCAAAGAAAATGCCAGCGGGTCAATGAAATTTTGTAATCCCTATTTTAAATATTATCTTACCAGAGAAATGTCAATCTCGCCAGTTATATATTACAAATGAGGATTGGGGGGATTTTAGGCATAATTCTTGTCTTTAACATGAAAAGTTATTATGACAGCAAACCTGCTACATACACCTTATTTGTACTGAAATATTCATAGCAGAATGGATAAATAACTATGAACTTCTATTATTTCTTTTATGAAAAAATACATTTGTTGCAATTTTTGCAAGGTATATTCAGTAGTAAAAACTTATGACTCAATACACCATATAAATTCCTCAGAAGTCTAAATGAAAAAAATAAAAAGCTGTGATAGGAAAATAACATTTTGAAAAAATACCTTTTCCCCTCTTTTTGGAGCATTGACTATTCAAAAGCAGAAAAAGGCCATTTTCAGCAATTAAACTAGACTACTCTTTGCACTAAAAAAAAATCAATAATATTAAGAAGCACCATGATTCTCATTATTGATTGTTTTGTATTTCTTTAATAGCTCTAAAAAATGCATGGTGAAATTTTTTCTTTAAATCACATTCAGCATAGTTTGGTCATAGGATTCCTTCTTCGTTTTATCTGAGACACATGGTCAGTATTCCACCTATACTGCAGTAGTTATAAATAGAGGCACACAGGGATGCCTAGAGATTTAACCTCAATGCTATTAGAATGTATTTTTATTAGTGAATGGTAGCAGTTAAGTTCTTTCTTGAGATATGAGCCTGCATGTTTTATGCCTGACCTAATTTAGTAGTATTC
This sequence comes from Aegithalos caudatus, assembly GCA_013389925.1. Classification (NCBI taxonomy): domain Eukaryota; kingdom Metazoa; phylum Chordata; class Aves; order Passeriformes; family Aegithalidae; genus Aegithalos; species Aegithalos caudatus. The sequence continues at coordinate 33,719 of WEIU01015308.1, forward strand.
CATGAAATTAATCTTAAAAAGAAGAAACCGTTTTTGTAAATTTGCTGCTCATGTTAGAAATCTCAAGAGTTCTCATTAACAGAAAATTACATTCATGTGATCAAGAAAGCTTTTGTCATCCTGCAGATGAAATAAGCCTGTGTGGAGTCATGAACTAAATTGAAACATTTTGAAAAAGCAGCTAAAACAAAAAGAGGCTTTCTTCTGATGATCTTACTAAAATGAAAAAGGAATATCACTATGAAAAACAATTACTCATGTGAATGGATAGTTTCCCTGAAAGAAATGCAGCTAACAAGGAAGTCCAGACTTGGCATTGAATGTGTCCATAGGTGCCTGAAGCAGAATTAGTTCTGTTGCTGCATGGTCTTCGTTTGACACACAGACAAACAGCTCTTACAGCAGTCACTTGAACACTTCCAGATCCAGCAAAGTCCTCTTAATTTGTACATAAATGGAAGCCTACATGTTTTTCTATTATTAAAAGCACAATGGCATATTATGAGGTGTTGTAGAGTCCAGTTGGCTTCCTGAAATGCTTAGAACTACTATTAGTAATACATAATATACAAAGGTATATAATTATATATATTTTTGTTTCTGTATATATCTTTGAAAATATGCGATTTTTAATGTATACACATTGTTTATCTATAAAAAAGAGAAGAGATAGACTTCTGCATAAGGACAGCTCATTCTCCCTATCTATGGTTAGCACAGAAAATTATAACTGTGTCTACTTGATCAAGGCCATTGAGAAAAGTCATTAAGGCTGCTAACTGCTGGTGAGGTCTGCTACACACATTTCAAGTTAAAAGAAGGGCAGAGAGGGGGAGAGGAGATGGTTTTGTGGCTTGTTGGTTTTAATTTTGTGATATTTTTAGAAAGCAAGCCCAACTGTTTCACAAGCTATCCTTGACAGCAAAAAGTAGTTTTAAATCGTACATTAAATCTCAAACTGCTATCTTCTCAAAAAAGTAATGATATTATACAGTGAAGAAACAGCAATCAATTCACTTCCCATCACCTTATTTGCACTAGGAATACATTAGTTATTGTCTCCCTCATTGGTGGAAAATATGTCCAGTACATTCTGAATCAGTGGTAGAACTGCTACCTTCCCAGCAGACTTTGCACCAATTTATTCTCCCATAAGTTCAGCATTCCTTCAGGATGTGTATTTTACTAATATGTTAAACCTGTGCTTTTTCCAGAAAGCTGCATATTTGCATCAGCCATTGAATTCTTGTACTTTTCCAGATCATTCCATGCAATTATTCTTCTATGAGACTCAAGACAAATCCTATGGTAACTTTTAAGGAAAAACATCTACAGTCTGCATTTAATAAGGACTGCAGAGTCAAATGTCATATTTGATTAATCTTAATACTTCCAAAACTGGAAACACTCTGGCATGCCCATTTGTGTTTAATATCCCTGTTTAAATTATGAACTTTAAAATATTTTATTATTGCTTATGATTACTTCTAATAACAAAAACCACTCCAGGGCTGCAGGGAGCACTAGCAATGGTTCGGGAGCTGGGGCTCCTGCCTGGCTCCAAGCTCACCTAAGGTCCTTGCTCAGCCAAGACATGAAGTTCTCACCACTGCTTGGTCCTAAATACAAAAAGAATGGCTTGTCTACTTCACACAAAATATGCAGCTGCTCTAACAGATGGTGACCTCACAAAAAGGTCAGAAGAAAAAATCCAAAATAAATCTTTTGCTGGTTGCAAAAGATACTACTCACACCAAGAGAACTGAAACCACTTTGTAAAGGCAGTCTGAGTTTCTGTGTGATAATCAGAAATACCAGCATAAGTCAAGGCAAATGGCTACTTAATGTTAAGTACAGCAAAATTAGTATCTGTGCATTTAAGAAATTTATTCCTAGGTAACATCAGTGCTAGTCTAGCCTCTAGACAGTGATGTAGCCAATCTACATTCATCTAATAATAATTGTCACTAAGTACAGTTTTTCCTCCCTGAATAGGACCTGTGTGTGCCTTGTGATGCCAGAAAATACCAACAATAGAATTGACTTAATGAATTTTTGGTGCTGTCTATATGTTTAGCTTTTGTAAGGTCTTCTGTTCACATTCAGCCTGTCACCTAAAAGTAACAGGTTGGAACAAAGGAGTTAAACTTCTTTTGATACAAGATTCCAGCTATTCAGATTTTCAACAGTTTCCCAGTGGTTATTCTCAGGTGTTGCTTCCTGGCATAATTCCCTTTCTGTTTATGAAGAACAGGACTTTTTTTTTTTTTTTTTTTTTCATTTTTTCAGAATGAGGCCTTCTCCTTTTAGCATGTTTTGAAGCTTATTTCATTGGTGAGTGAGTAAGCTCCTCCTTTCAGAGGAACTAAATACTTAGACAATACTCCTGAAGTCACTTGCTGAACATCTCTGTAAATAAGAATTTCCATGCATTGTCTGCAGTCTCATTTGGTATGGGAACCAAGAGCAGAGGGAAAAAATAAATTGAGATAGAACAGGTCAGCTTAGGTCCAGAAAAGGTGGTAACAGCTATGGAGTCCTCCAGAATGTGGCTTCTGGACAAGCCAAACAAGACAAATCTTGTGGTATGTGCTGAACTGAAGCCAGTTTTGGCTTGCCTGCCGTGCCCTGCTGCCACACTGGTTCCAAAGGGTCTCCCTGGGTCAGGCAGACCCAGCTGCAGCACCTGAACTGGCTCCATGTGTTGGCAGAGTGTCCACACTCAGCAGTCCTGGGGGACAGGCACAGGTGGCACACCACGCTTCAGCAGTGGAATTAAATTCTTCCTCAGTCTGGGAAAAAGAGCTTCTTCCAGTCTCTTTTTGTTACAGATAATGAAGTCTTGACTTGGTTTTAATGCTTCAGAATTTTTTATTTACCGTATACTGGTAAATAAATATTATTATACTGTACAATGTTGAGCACACTTGAATGTGCAAACCCTGCCAGTTCCAAAATGAGATCATTAGTGCACAATAAACATCAAGAACTTTTCCTAAAAAGTTTCCATAAAAGTAAATTTAATAATACAGACATTTGTTACTTTCTTTGAAAAACAGATTTATCTTTGAAAATGATACTGTACTACTTATTGGCTCTGTACTACTGAGAATCATTTTAGACAAATGTTCTCTACTATTCTTCTTTCTTTAGGTTGATTTTACCAGACTGATATGAAACTCTGAAATGCCTTAAGATTTGCTTATACAACATTTAAATTCCTAGTAAGTACTCATGTTTTAGCTTTTAAAACATTTTTTTCTTTGCCTGCATTAGAAAAATTTGGTATTTGCTTTATGTATGAAAAATACTTGGCTACATCACCTGCACACCTGTGTTTCTTAAAGATAGACTTGCAGTCTCAATGTTTTGGTTTGTTTGTTTCAAAAGACAAAATGTTTGATCTTTAAATGGGGGTTGATTGCAGGTTACTGAAAGCTCTGTATGGGCACTATGGAAAAAATATGTCCCACATGCTTTAAAAATCACATTCCATATGCCTAGTTTAGATTCATATTCAATTCTTTATCTTTTCACTGTCATTCATTCTTCTTGTGTTAAAGATCTGATGGTTTCACTCCTTATTCTTCCAACTTGTTTTTTAAAATAATCTGATAACTTTAACATCAATTGCAAACATCTATTTATTGTCTTGTGCACTAATTTGAATTCACCTTTTTATCTCTTTATTCATGCCTTCCTCTTCAGAAAATGCCACCAAGTATAAAAATATTAAAAATTATATCAATTGCACATAGTCTATTTTTATGAATCTGTATGTATTAATTAACAGTAGTAATTAACATGTAGCTATTCTAGCCTGTAAAACTTTCTTATACTATTAAATGTCCAGGTGCTACAGAAATCTGTGTGGAAACACTCATTGATGAGCTAGGATTTCTCTGTTAACTTGTTCTATACGAAGAACTCTGGGCTCCTGTACAGTGTAGTGTCCAAAGATCAATATGCCAAGCCTCTGGAAGAAAAACTCATTGCCATTTCACATGGAGTAAGGTTGAGACAATGGGTTTCAAAGAACAAACTAGATTTTGCACACTTTCTCTCAAAAGTGTTCTCAGTGTTTATGAAGACTGAGTTTTACTGGTTCAAAATGCCTTCAGGCTGTCCTGACAAACCTTGTCAAGTCCACCTTACAGGTTTCATTGGTCTCTTTAGGTCAGAGACATTATATAAAGAAGAGAAGGAAATGAAACTAGACAGGAACCCTTACAAATTACCTTGGAACATCTGTAGAAATTGCTAATAGGCTGCTAAGCCATTGTCTCAGCACAGATGCTTTGCCTTCTTCCTCAGCCATGGCTCCCCACCTAGATCTTCACCAGAAGAGAATACTCTCCACCACAGTAAATGGCAATGGTCCTGTGCACCATCTACTTGAAATGTGATGGGAGAGAATTAGCATGGAATTAAGAAAAATAAATCTAGTTTTTAAAAGTTTCTTCAAAATACTTTCTCCCTTAACGATCAGTACTGAGTAGCCATGTAAAGAATATCTCAATAAATTTTAAAAGCTAATTTATAACATTAAAATATAAAAATATGATTTTGTATTATTCTGATTTTACATAATTGAGCACAGCCTGTTCTGGCAGAAATAACAGCTGTCTGAAGTAACTTCTTGTTACATCTCCAATGGCACATATTTTTCTATCTAGTTACAGATAATGATATGCAATTACAACATTTTAGTAATCTTTGCGAAACAGCTAATTTAGTTGTCTTTTTTTTTTTGTCTTTTAATTCTCTCCCTTCACATTCTGAAGAGTAATTTGAAATGCAGAATGGGTAAGGGAAGGATTTCACAGCAATTTTTAATAATCTTAAATGTGGATTATCTACAAATCCCATCTTTATTGCTGCAAATTTTGTCCAGGCATTAGAACACTGTATTGAGTACAGCTCTCCTGTACCTGGCAAAGAGTTTTCAAACTTTTCTGTTAGAAAAAAAATCCAACCAAGTGGAGTCAGTGCATGGTCCAGCTAAATTGACTATTCATTTAAAACTCCAAAGAGCCGAAGGTCCCCTCTAACTCTTCTCAGGACTTTCCCTTCTGGACTGCCAGCGGAGCAAGTCCTTGCCCCTAAGTTGCTGCATGTGCAGTAAAAAAAGCTGCACCAAAAAGAGGCCAGTGCCAAAACTGCAAGGTGACTGCAGATTTTCCGCCTGTCATGAACTTCAGTCTGTGCCCAGGTACTGAAATCCTCCCACACTGTGTGTGTGTGGTCTTTTAACAAGAAGGCATTACAAAGTATAAAAAAGATTGCTTCATACAAACAAAAAGGAGGGTAATTTATTTGTAAATTTTTATAATATCTTAATTAGAGTAGCTAATTAATGCTTCTGAAACGTGTAAATTCTGTGATGTGAATTCTGCCTTTCTCAAGCAGGGGAAATTAAGAACTGTAGATCTCTTTGAAAATCTTGGCCATTACTAAAATTACATTAAATCCTATGAGATTTCTTCTTGAAACAGCGAATTCTTTTCCCCCAAAACCTGCAGTGAGTCCCATAAGGTAGATACACAGAACCATACAAAAAAAAAGTAGCTTTGATTTTTCAGTGTCAGCAACCAGAAAGAGAATCAAGGTTAAGTGGAGATGCAAATATTGTATGGTTCTTATTATCAAGGTATTTAACTAAAGCCAACCAGTTTTATAATACATACCAATGTAACATTCTTGCACTTCCAAAGAATGGGGTAATATTATCTTTGAGTATTTAATTTTGGTAAAGATTTGCTAATCTACAGACAAACACATGCAGGTTAATTTTCACTAGAGCTGGTAAAAGAAAACTTCTGGACATAGGCTATGGAAGAGACACAAACACAGTTCTGGGATTTCTGCAACTGTGTGTTTATATAGTGAGTGAGAAAGGAAGTAGTAAATAAGGATGCTTGTTTCAAGTAGGGGCTGTATGAACAATTTTGCACATTTCCAGCATTTTAAAGACAACTGCAATATAGAGACAAGAAGCAATGTAGGGTTGTAGAAGATGTTACCTGTTTCACCTGCTGACTGCCATTTGAAAAATGCAGGTTTCTACTATTCTTTCAGTACCTGGGAGAGTGTTTTCTTGCTAACACTGGATTTTTAAGTTTCAGTGCCAAAAAACTTCAGTAGATTGTCAGCCTTTGCTACAAACACCATTCAAGGAAACCAACTTTTTCCATCTGTAGTTTCAATTACCCAGCAAACACAATGGAAAACGATAACAACAACCTGGTCTTGTAATAAAGGCTTCTTAGGTAGAATTCATACACTTTTTAAAGGCATGACAAATGAATGACTATTGTAGTATAACCAAGAATTTATAAGAAAACTTTCTGAAAGAAATAGTTTAGTAAGAAATTAAAATATTGTACACGTCAGCTGTGAAGAATTCAAAAGGGTTTCTGTGAATGCAAGCTTAATGCCATTTTTCACGCTGTCATATGCTGTAAATTTAAGTGTTTAATACTGGACTAGCCAGGTGCCAAAAATGAGTAGTGAACCCGCCACAAGAGATGTTTTCTATTTCTTAAGCATCATCCTTGTCCATGACAGAACTGTCTGGCTTTTTCACATATACTGCTACTACTAGCAGAGATAAAATATTATCTCTTTTTAAATAACTACATCTAGACCAAGTCTGTTCACTTTAAGTGAGTTCAGTATGATAAATATTTTGATTTCTAAAATGATAAATGAAATAATCTAAACAGTATTATTAAGTTATTTTTTGAGAATACTAGAATAAATTTCTGACAAAGGGTTTGCTTTATAATTTAAGCCTAATGTAAGCACAGTGTGCAGTAGGTTTTTCTCTTTTCTCAATGGTACCTGACCTTTACTTCACTGGACGGGTGTCTTAATCTAGTAGGCACTGTATGCTGTTTCCTATGGGAATTTGAGTTCTCAGTCAGATTTGATTGCTTTCCATTCTAGTTTAAGGTGTTAGGAGACTCAACAAGACTGTTCCACTGTCAGAACACTGATCTAAAAAGAACCCATGAGTAACTGGTCACTCTTTAGCAGTCTACTGTATGATGTAGCATTTCTTATCATCTGTGAATTATGTGATCAATTTGCATCATAAATTTGAATCACATTCCAGTTATTTTTCTCTTCTGTTGTGTTTCTCCCTGCTGGCTAGCCTGTCCTGATCCCAGCATGAGACTCACAAAAAGGTCAGCATTGCTAGGTGAATCATCTGCCATTATGCAGAGAAAAATTTAATTGATCAATCATTCAGGTCAGAGGGAGTCCTTTTTGTGATTTTAATAGACCACAGTAAGGTTTGTAATTGAAAATAGGTTGCCTCAAGATTGTTCTCAGAAGTGAAATTTGTTAAAATCTTTAAAGGATGAACTTCTCAAATCTCCTTTGACATGTATCCATTTTTAAAATTATTTCATTTAGAATGTGCCTGCCTAATTTGGTCATATGTTAGCATGTTGTGATTTTCCTCCTCCTCTGCTTCATCACTAAAATAATAACATAAAAACACTGGGTCACTGATCCAAAGTCATCCATCTCTGTGTCTTTTGTAGCCTTGCAATGAGTAGGCAATTTTGCTGCATTCATTGCAAAAAGCCACATTGTGGTCAGGAAGTCTGGAAATTCTTATGAATTCCAAGTTCAGAAAATATGTTTTAAACCCTGCATGTTGCACTTGAACTAAACATAAATCAGTGGAAAACACTACTACTAGGATACTCAAGTTTGCCATGGTTGTGGTTCCTTCTTTCATGACCTCAGCGTTCACATAAGGTACCAGTTGTATGTTAATATGAAAGAAGCATACTGACTGGAACAAAATTAGAATTACAAGTTTTTTTTCCTATACATCTTGACAGATATTTTTAAACAATAGCATAAGACTACCACTGATTTGTCTGGATAAAAAAGATTTCCATCACCCTTACATTTTCTCATCTTCCATTATGATACTTTCCACAGTGAGCTGGCAAGATAAAGGTGTAATTATGCAAACATGAGAAACTGTACAGTTCTCTTTAAACAGTAAGGTATCTTCATAACAAAAAGGATTCAAAATCTGTTTCCAAAAGCATATCACTCCTGGGGAAGGTTATATTTCCCTAATTACTCTCAAAAGCTCCATCTCCGGATTCTCAGCACATAAAATAGTCTTTTGGAGAATACCTACAAAAAACCAGCTGCAACTCTACAAATGCTGCATATTGTCAGATTACATGAATTTAACTCTTAAAGTCCTGATGCCTAGAGAAATAAATGGGTTCTATGTCATCAAAATCTCAAATAAGGATTTAGTGATACAGTCATTTGTTTTAGCACAGTGTTGTAAGGTCTTTATGTTCTGTACACTTCAGTGATTTCTTACAAGTTTCATACAGTACTGATGCAAACAGTCCAGCTCTGGAATGAGAAGGGAAAGGCAGAAATTCACTAGCACAGAGGCTGCTCACATCTGGCAGTGATAGAGCAGTGGTAGCATGAGGCAGACAGGACTGGTGATCACTCACAGGTCCATGGTGCACACAGGGAATGCTTTGGGGCCCCACTGCCCTCTCCAGCAGTGCAGAAGTACAGTGTCCTACCTCAGCCTCTGCTCAGCTTCTGATTTATTGAATTGCAGTTCTTTATTCTGCCCAACAAAATAATAAATTGTGTTTTTATGTTGTGCTGCAAATAAAGCCACTGAAAGAGCTGAGTGGGCATTTCAAATTATTTCTCTGATAAATGTGCTGCAGTCTCCATCCTTAGCAGCTCTTACTATATTCTTGCTAAAGAAACAGAACATAAAAAGGACGGAATAGGTTGCCAATGTTTGCATCCTGTTCCAGATAACAAAGCTACTATCCAGAAGTGTACATCTACCATGAATAGTGTTAGAACCTTAAACAGTGATTAATACGAGTATGCAAGTATAAAACATTTGTACTGTGAAAATCATCATATTGCTTACGTGCCTGCAGGGCTTCCTTTGGTTCAGTTGAAATGTTGATTGTGAAATAGGCATTTAAAAGTTCAAGTTATCGATTATATCGATACAACAGGAAAGTTAAAAGCTTAATGTCACATTTCTGGGATCTTTAGGAGCGTATATTTAAATAAGTGATAATGCTGACTCAGTTCGCAAATCTTGACTTTTGCCCTTTTCAAAAATAACCCACTTTTATGGGCTACTTGCCCACTCCTTGGTCTCACTCCCGTCTTCTCATCACAGTTGCACAGCTCTTGCCTGCAAAGTATGAGCAATCTGCTTAGGAAACTCATCCCAACACCTCCAAGTTCCACTCTTAACCTCCTTGCTGAGTTACTAATTCTGTTCTCTAGACAATTGCTTTTCTTTTAATGATCCCTTACCACCCTCTCCTGTTTCTTCTGTCCTTCCTTCGGAGTACGTGCATGTACACACACACACACAGACACACACACCACACACACAGACACACTGACACAGACACACACACAGANACATACAGACACACACACAGACACACACAGACACACACAAAGACACACACACACTCACACTCACACACCCCACACACTTCCTGGAGTTGTCACCCTCCTGTGCCCTCCTGCCTTCCATCCCTCTGGTGTCAGCTTCATGCACCAGGGTCCTCATTTAATCTCAAACTCATCATTATTGCTTTCTGTTTATACTTATGAAGGGAAGATGCTCTGGTTCTCTACTAGGAATTAAAATAATTAAAGAGAAGATGAAAAGAATTTAATTTTCCTTTCTTACTTTTATTTCCATGTGTTTTGATATGCATTGTGCAGAATTCAGTTGATAACAGGACATAACTCAGAACGAACTAATTTCCAGTGATGTCAATTTATATTTGATAATTTTCCCATTCTTTCTAGTAATCTATTCCCCATTTCAAGAGATTAGAAGGCTGAATATACATTGGCTTTTTCACCAAAACTCATAAGAGGCTCACAATAATCAGTAACAATAAACAAGTAGAAGGTGAGAGAGCACAGCAAACAATGAAAACTGAAAATTAATTTATTTGAATTCATTACTATAGGAAGTGACACAGATGAGGATTCCACAGATGAAGCTTGAGTGCCAAGTGAGTACACTGGAAAATCACTGAGCTTTTCTTTTGTTTCATGTTGCAAAAGGTTATATGCTTGTTATAGTACAATGTGCAAACTTTTTTTTGTAGGACTTGTTTCTTCCTTAGTGTGTTCTATTTTTTAGTCATGTATTTAATTCAAATTCTGCTTGACAGAGGCACAACAGGGATAGCTTGACAAAATCCTAGATTAGTGCAAAAACCGAGTATGTACTAAAAATGTATGGTTAGATTAGTTCCCATAAAATGAATGGATATAAAGTTATTTCTAGAAGTACATATTAAATACATTCTTTTCTTACTCCTATTTCTAAAAACCCTGATTTCTTGTTATCATTTGAGGCATAGTTAGAGCACCTGGAACCAATCAGTCCATTGAAGTTTATTCTTTCACATGTATTATTAATAAGAAAAGGATTCTTACAGTAGATTAAAGTAGAAACTTTCACTATCTCCCTGCATTGTCGGGATGCTCACTGATGCTTTCAGGAAGAAAAAAAGGTAGACTGAATTCAAATTCTGCCATGTTTCACTCTTCAGAGTATAACTCTGTAAAAGGTATAGAAATGTTTCCTTTGCATGAATCAGGTGATAGGTTTGGTAAGAGCAGAGTAAAAAGAGTGCCATTTTTATGTAATTAACACTCAGAGCTAGGTTGTTACATACCCCGAGAGGTTATGGAATTTTACTGCACATCTGGAGTGGATCATCTCAAGTGATACTAGAGGGGTTTGAATAGTACTGTGCTGCTTTAGCCAGACAATTCAAAGCTGAAAAGGAGCATCAAAACTTCATGTCTTTTTGTAGAAATTATTGTCAAGAAATCCATGAGCTTCTTCCATGCCCTTTCTGAGAAGAATATCCCTGGGGTGTACATAACACAAGCAGTTGTCTTCCCTACTGAGTGTAACACAGCCTGACTTTCACCTGGGATCAGTGAGCTGTAGTAAATTCCTGATGGATGGGATGATTCTGGAAGAGCATAAAAAAACCCCAAGGATAAACTCCAGAGTGATATATTTATATAAGTATTCTAGATTTTTAATGTAGAACCTTCCTTGGCAAAATGTGAATACAGTCAAGAATAAGGTATTTAATTACCAAAACACCTTATGAGCAAACTAAGGAACTGGCTGCTTTGTTTAGGTATTTAAATGTTGGCTTAGATAATGGAAGCCTGTCTTTCTTCTTTTTACCTTCTTTGCTCAGGATACACAAGTGTATAGTTAGCATACAGGCTTCAAGAATAAAAAAGTCAGGTTTGTATCAGGAAAAAATGGTAAAGACAGGTGTGAATGACAAGACCAGTTGCCCTGGGGGAAAGTAGTAACTTTTTGTGTAGCTGATGATGACTTGGGATAGGAAACATTCTCTGTCTGACCTTATCTGCTAACTGCAAGTCATTCCCACTGCAAACACAGATTTGCCCTGTCAGATTTGTCAATACCATCTATCTCATATTTATTACAAGTTACCCCTTTTCCACTGTGCTGGCTTTGGTCAGGACTTTCTCACCTCAGTGTAAGAATGTAGCCGAATGCTGTCTTCTGTTTTTCTGACACTAAACCTCAGCATGCCTGGGGTGGGGGCTGATGAAGAAAAACAATGTAATAGATGTTGACTGTCTCCCTTCCCTGCATAAATAATGTCAGGAAGGTTGTTGTGGCAGTGCTTGTGGCATTAGATTATCTAATGGTAGAAGGGTCTGGATTTTTCTTCTTGTTGTTAACATGCATGTAATTCCTTTTACATGGAAATTAGAAAAAAGCAAATGTAGTATCAGGAGAGAGCATGTGCAACACAGCCTTCCTCATTTCTGTGCATGAATATTACAATTTCAGGAAGAATAAAGTGTGATTATTTTTTCTTAAAGGCATTACATGATTTATTTCTTCATCTAGATGACAAGGCAAAAAAAAAAACAAAACTAGTTTCACTTTTCCCACAGGCTTTCGAACCAGAAAACCGTCTGTCTTCCTGGTAGATTTTCCATTTTCTAATGTAGGCAAATAATTTTTTAGAAAAGCTAAAGAACTATGGAATCCTTATTCTCAGAATATAGCTAGAACCAGGCAGAGCTTCAGCTTGGTGTCCTGAATTTACCCAGACACACCACAATGTTACATGACATTGTTACCAGATACACTGGAACGTCATTTGTTCCCAAACGTGAGTTCATTTGTCCCAACAACGAACTACCACAAGTGAAACTCAAAGGCTTTCAGTGCCAAAGGTGGCTCTGAAATGGAAGTGTATTTGCTGATGTATGTAGCAGACAGGCTGGGGATTGACAGGTGCCTACAAGGGTGGGGTCTGCAGGGATCCCTGCTGTGCCCTGGGAGCTCCTGCTGGAGTGGGAAAGGGGCACTGCTGGATTATCCCAGCACTGAAGGTGGTTTTCTGAGTGGGACCACAAAAATCCTGTACTTTATTTCCAGTCATTGTAAAACCTTATTCAGGAGAGACAAATAAATCCTACTACCAATTAAGCAAAAACAACGGGGAAAATGGTTGTCCTTGACTTTCAGGTTCTTTCTTATATTTCTATATTTTCCTTTACTGAAAAAGGCCAAATAGCCTGTTCCACACACTGGGCACAATTTTTATCAGTTATCTCCTTGCAAATGTTTCTTAGAAATGTAAGCTTCAGTATATTTCTATGTATTGAATAAGATGCTACTAAATTTACCAGTACATAATGTCCTTCGTGATGTTCTGGTGTAAACCAGGAAAATGTAACTGTCAGAAATAACATGAATATAATTCCAATCCTTTTAATTTAGTGAATTGGCTCAGATTTAATACATAGATCTGAGATTGCTTCTAGGTCTTATTTGATGATGGTTTCTTGGAATTTCATCTTTGCTTGGAGATATTTTCTCATTTTTGATCAAGTACATTTGTCCATATGATTTATCTTCGAGATAAGGAGATGATAATTCTTGTTGTAAATATGCCCCATAACTTTTTAAAGTTGTAGTACTAGTATTATTCCCATTTAGAAATCTATGAGCATGCAAGCAGCTCAGTTTAAAACAAATCAAAAAATCCCCCAAATTCAAGCATGTTTTTAATAAGAATAATCATGAACAAAATACTATTTTTTCTTCCTATATTACATAACTTTTTTTTCAGCTAAAACGTATTAGTGAACATGAGCTCTCTATCTATTTGTTAGAATTCTATATGGACATTTTTCTGGTTTTGTAAGACTTTGATTACATTCCATCCAGATTCATCTTAAAAGTGTGGTGGTTGATTACAGAGGTGGGTTGAAGCAGCAGTGTCTGAATAGGTATTTCTTCAGAGATCTGCACAGAGATCTCCTCTCTGAAGAGGAGCATGGGATTAGGAAGTAACACAATTCACTGTACACTGAATACAGAGCAAATGAACAATTGACCATGCTGTGTCAATCAACGAGCATCCCAGAATCTTTTTAAGGATATTTATATGACAAAGCTGTTAGTCTCCATTGATTCCATGAAGGGCTGAACACTTCAGTTTGCACCAAGAGTAAGCTGTAGGAACCTCTTTGAGGTAAAGAGCTCTAGAGGCCACTGGAAGAGATCAGAATGAAGGGGAATACATCAATTGGTTAATATCCTAAAAGTTAGCAGCCTATTTTGAGGCCAGAACCATAACACACTAGAATCTAGATGTCACTGGCAGCAACTGAAGGTGACACAAAGAATTCCAAGAGGTTTAATTTTATACAACCACAACACTAGGAAAGTTGAAATAGAGTTTTGATATACAAAGGAAGGTGGAAAAGGCATTTGCACAATCTGGCAGCTTACTGGACTTCAGAGGCAAAGCACACAGACCCCTGTGCCTCCTTGACTGGACTGCTCATACTTTTCTGCCACCTCCTGAATGAGAGTGCATCAAGATATTTAAAGGGAAAGATGTAAAAACTAATGAAGATTGAGTTGGATTTTATTAGTTCTTTATAGTTTGAAATTCCAAACTAAACCACAGCTGGGTACTGACTGATGTAAAGCAACATTATTTAGGTGTATTATGATATATCTTAACGCAATAAAATCTTATGGAACAGAGTAGTTGGTCTTGTGATGTTTAACTTGGGAACAGGAGCTTCAGAGAGTGAGAGTAAAGTTATAGCAGAAGTATCCAAAATTCCAAATACGATTTTAGTTTTTAAGGACTCTAATCTTTTCATCCTTACTAATTTAAAATAACTTTATTTGTTAATCCAAATAGAAAAAGTTTAATGTTTATGAAAATTAAAGATATTTTTTTCTAGTACCATAGTTTTCAGGGCTTTTAATATTAATTTGGTTTTAGATTTTTTCTTTAAGAACGGTGACAAAAAATGCTGTATTTAAAAGATGAATGCTCATAAGAAATGTTTTAGCTGGAGGAGAAGCTTTATTGATTTTTAGGGGTGGGATTTGGGAATTGAATTTTTCTGGATCATAACATTTTATTTACTGGTGGTTGATAAACTGCAGTGGCACCTGCCAGCTGGCTTCAGTTAAAGAAAGCTGACTGATAGCCCAGGACATGTATTTGAAGAAAAAAATTATGAAAATGGTAGAAACTTCCCCCCCTGCTACAATTAGTCAGGCTAAGTATTCCTTTGGCTTGAACAGGATCATTCTTATTATTTATTGCCTGCATTATTCTAACTCCTATAGGTACCAATTGCCATTAAAGTTTCTGTCTACTGGGCTCTTAACATTCTGTGCAAAAAATTGGTTTGGACACACCAGACAGTCCCTGAATGCATATCATCATATAGTGGAATTTAGACATTTATCCAGGTGTCACCTGCTATTTCTTGCCCTTTGTATGAAGGTACTTGTGTTAGACAAAGAATTCCAGTGTTCAGGAGGAAATTTAAAAAAAAACCCTTAGATTAAAGTAATTTACATGTTAAATGCAGAGGTAGAAAGCAGTAGCTTTTCCCCAGTGTGTTTTTGGTTTGGTTGGGGTTTTTTGTTTCTTTTGGTTTAGTTTTGCTTGTTATTGTTGGTTTTTTGTTTGTGGATTTGGGTTTTTCTTGAGGTTTCCAAAGTAACCTAATGACTAATTCCTTCAGTTTTATATACAGGACAAGTAGTCTTAGGTCTGGTCACTTTTAAACAAAGTAACAGCCACATAACCACATGGCCATTTCTTCATTTCTCTGCCTTATTGTTTGTCTGAATCTTGCCTTAACCTTTTTTGTGCTGGCTGTGGTCCACACACAACTGCTTTTCACACCTATTAATCCTGGTTCTTGACCTGTGGTTTGAAACAGGTCCTTCTGTCAAAGGAAGATGCCCTTCTCAAAGGGTCAGAAGCCCAACTCCACCTGCCAAGTTTTCTACTTGGGTTAAGAAAGAATTGGAAGCAAGGCCAAGGAGGCCTTTACTATCATACCAGTATTTCATACCCATCTTTTCTGTCATCAGATGTGTAACAAAGAATGCAAGTGGCAGACAGTAATCTTAATTTTAATTGGTATTAACAGTGCTTTATAATTTATATTATATGTAATTTTCTGGACCATCAATTTTGGTGAAAAACAATGCTTAATTAAACTGCTATTATCAGAAAGGTGTATCTTTATTAGATACACTATTTTTTTATAATTTCAGGGGGCTGTGAATCCAAACAGATTCACAAAGACTACAAAATATATATGTAATGAAATTGTTGTTTTGTCTTGAACATTTAGAACATACCAGATTAGACCACAGAAAATCCTTTTAATGTTTGAGGAAAATGAGCCAGACACACGGGCATAAACCATACATTACTGACAACTGTGTTTTTTTGACTAAAAGCTCTCACTGTTCCATGCCAGTTTTCTATTCTAGGAAAGGGAAACAACGATCTGTCATTTACCTTTAGGTAAATGCAGGTATAGAAGAGATCCCCTATACAGTGCTATTGAAAGATCCTTGTACAGCCTCACATTCTATTCAGAAAAAAGGTGAACAAACCCCCATTCCTATTCATCAGTCTCATTCATCAAAGAATGAATAATGCTGGAATACCATCCAAACCCCATATCTTATGACACCAAACACAGCAGCTGGAGAGTAGGAAAGTGCAAATGAGTCTGCTGTTTTGTGGATGCTGTCAATCTGAGTGGTCCCATACTTCAGAAAAGCAGACAAGGAGCTTTTAGTTGTTTACTTCCATCATTTATCATCAAGGAAACGCTGATCACAAGTTTCCTCAAGATTAGTTGGCAGTTAAAAAACAAACAACAGAACCAAATCTGCATAAACAAGCATAACCCACATGGAGCATGTGAGGCCTGTTCAGCATCTCCAGAATCTGCAAGACTAACCAATGATGTTTCCTCAGTGGGTCTTCTTGCCTTTTAAAAGCAACTGCTAAATTAAGAAGACAGTGTTACTGACTTAGGTACTTTCATCACTTAAAGAAAACAACGACCAATTGGAGTTCTCAGCTTCATTCCCAGAGGAATGCAGAATAACAGAATCATTGAGTTTGGAAAGTCCACCTAGTCAAAGCCTCCTGCCAAAGCAGGATCACTTAGAGCGAGGTTACATAGGATCACATCCAGGTTTTGAGTACCTTCAGAGCAGGAGACCTCCCAAAGGACACTATCATAACAAAACTTGCTTCCAGTGCAAATCCTGCAACTTTATTGACATTTAGAAGTTGTATTAAGGAGATCTTGGCAACATAACTTAATTCATGTCTGATACACAATCCTTAGAGATGGAAACAGGAGTCAAGCATGGTTTAAAACTTGATGCCACAATGCAGCAAGCTGAAGGAAACTGCCAGTCTCTGCCTAGTATAATAGTCATTGAAAGACCTTCTTATATAGAACTGTGGCTTTCTTACATAGCTGGTCTGTGCATAGGGAGGAACAGGGGTTAACCACCTGAAGACTGACCTAGTCAGCTTTAACACAATGCACCTTAAATTATTCTTCATCGACTGAAATGCAGCTACCTGCTTTGTCCAACCTCACCTCCATCCTCAGACAGCTGGAGACAATCTGGTCTCTCTTACACAATCGAACCATTTGGCAGGATTATCTAATTCATATGAACTACATTGTACAAGCAGCTTTCAGAAAATAGTTATGGGTGGGACGAAGGGAATTTAGTGAGTCAAAGCTATTGTTCGAAATCTAGTATTTGCTTCCTGAGCAGCAATAGTGGAGTCTTTATTAGGAGAAATAGGACTGTTAGACCTTGGCTGTGATTCACTGTACATTCTATTTTGTGTCGCTGCTCTAGGTCCTTTTCTTTTTCTTACAACTTGAATAACCAATTTACAGCCATTCCAGAGGTGGGTGGAAATGCTGGGATAAACACTGTAGTGAGAATTAAGGGTGTAATGGCAGAATAAGATGATTCATTACTGTTTAAGATCTCTGGATCACTTCTGCACAGCAAGGCCAAACTTTTTAATGTATGTCTAAACACCTATAGTACCAAAATTACAGTGTAGATGTCTACTGCCATAGGCTACATCCTTGAGTAGATACAGTGCTGTCACTTGAAACAGCTTCCAGCCCTGGGTTGTGATTCCAACATAAAACAACAGGGAAGGATTGTCCCTCCCACAGTCACTGCCTGTGAGCAGCCCAAAGTTCATTCAGCCTTTTGTAAACATGCAGGTACTATCTAGGTAGGATGTTCATCAGGAACAATGTAATATTAGGACTACACATGGCATTAAAGATGTCGTGATTTCACCTTGAAATTATGGCCTTGAATTACTCTATTAATCACACAATTGCTATCTCTGGACATTTAAGCACTGTATGTATGTGGTGTAAAGCAGCCAAACTAAATGAATGCCAGCCCCTGCTTGGACACAGCAATTCAGACAGCTCAGACACAGTATCTATATATATTTATTAAAGGACCAGAAGCAGCATTCCAGTATTTTCCCTATGCTACACCTCAAATTCCTGAACATTTTCCTGAGAGGGCTCAGGATTTGCATATTAGTGCCTACACCTTTTGGGTGACTGCTGCTCTGGAAATAGAGAGTTCACAGATGTTCATTTTCCCTCCTGTAAATAGCTGAGCTTTAACAGCTCAGTGCCAAAGCCTACTTAATTTTTTTTTTCCAAGAAAATCGGCAAGCATTATCATGACTGATAAAATTATGACCCACTGTTATTACTATATTGGTTTCCTCTGTAGTAGTATTTAAAAATTAAGAAGTACTGAAAGCACAAAGACAGTAGCAAGACATCATAAATCATGTTGATTTTACAAATTTTTCTTTGCAATGAAAACCTGAATTCTCAGTTGAACCTAAGAAATCCATCAGAGGATTGTCAATAATCCCATCAGATTAGAAGGTAAAGTCTGTGAAAATAGTTTACTAGAAGATATTTCCCTCCCTTTAAAAACGTTTTTTCTTGACAACAAAAATTACAAATGCTGATATACCCTATAATTCATATATCTAATGTGGATTGAATCATTAACAGCAAACTTCCAGTACTGTGGAGAAGGGGCTGTTCTTTTTTTTATTTATGCCGCCTCATGCAAGGGCATCCAAATTACATACATGTAAAAAGGAACACCATAATAATTAACATGATTTGTTTTACTATTATATATAATATTACCAGTATGGTGGAATGGCTCTAAAATGAAATATGACACTGAAATGCATGCTATTTTGCAATAGTATAGGGCTATCTCACAAACTGAACTATGTTGCTGTTACAGACTTCAGTGAGTAGAACTACCAAGAGTAAAATATCAGTAAATTGCCATCTCTATGAATGACCCTTATGGAGGGATATTTACCTGAAAATCACATCTTCCTTCAGAGACTGCTGGTTTTGGCTGGGGTAGAGTGAACTTTCTTCCCAGTGGCTGGTAGGGGGCTGTGTTTGGATTTGTGCTGAGAACGGGTTGATAACACAGAGATGTTTTGTTATTGCTGAGCAGGGCTCACCCTGAGCCAAGGCCCTTTCTGCTCCTTGTAGGGCCACAATGGAGAGGGGCTGGGGGTGCCTGGGGGCACAGCTGGGACAGGTGACAAAGCCCAGTGAGCAAAGGGACATTCCATACCACATGGCATCGTGCTCAGCATATGAAGTGGGGAAAGGAGGAGGAAAGGGGAGACAATTGGAACCATGGCATTTGCCTTCCCAAGGCACTGCTAGGTGTGGTGGAGGCCTGGCTGTCCTGGAGATGGCTGAACACGGCCTGCCCATGGGAACTGCTGTTCCCAGGGTGAGTGCCTTGCTTGGCTTTGCTTGTGTGCCCAGCTTTTCCTTCACCTCCTGAACTGCCTTTGCCTCAGCCCATGAGTTTTGCAGCGTTCACTCTGCAGATTGTCTCCCTGATCCCACCGAGCGAGCAGCTGTGTGACATTTGGTTACTGGCTGGGTTTAAACCTCAACAGACATAAAAGAAAAATATTACTTCATTATGTAATATTGAGTATGGTCTCTGTGAATATTTGACAACTCAGGTGGCATTTACAGATTGAAAGGGTTGTTTTTAAACAAGACGGAACAAAATTTTGTCTAGTTTTACAAAAAGGTGCTAATTAGAGCTGGACTTTAGAAAAAAAATAGATTTTAATTTATGGCTAAGAGATCCAGACAGCACTGGTATTTAGAATAGGCAAATTACATCCCATTTAAACATTTATATTCCAGTTCTAGATTTATTTTCCAACTTTTGCCCCTTCCTCCCATGAGATATTAACTATTTGGATCCAGTACTTTGCATTAAATCTGCTTCAGGTTTGTACAAAAAACTGCAGTGCAACTGGTCCTTTCCACAGAGTTGAGTTAGTTGGAAAGCAGACTATAAATCTAATACAAAAATGTTGCAGCAGAGGTGCAACTTCCCATCTGCTATATTAAATAAAATAGGCGTTATCAGAGCAAGAAAATGTACTTGACAAATGCCAAACTACAAAATCAGCTACAATTAATGATGTTCTTGCTGCTCTAATGCTTCAGAAAGAAGGCATAACAATCTCTTAGTCCCAGGTAGCCTTTATACAGACTTTTCAAGGTTACTTTAGAATCTGTTTATATGAGTATTAGGATCATTACTGGTAAAAAAATCACAAGAATCTTGTTCTAAGTACCAAACATTTCAACTGAAAAAAATTATCTCTGGGACATATGCAACGACAGACATTTAAAAAAAAAAACAGGTTTTCTCTGTACCAAGGAAAGCAGAAGTATTTGATTGTGCCTTGGTGTTTCTCATGCCCATTGTCCAAGTCTGAACAATTAAATTGAATAGAAGGAATAGAAATAATGTAGTATAATAATAATAATAATGTCACATTTTAAGAGATAATTAAAATATTTTCTGACTGCTTCTTTACAAAATGTTTGTCTTTGTGTTACTAACAGAAATGCATTATGCTATTTCAGAAGTGAAGTAAACAAAAGTGGGATAGGAGACAACTGTATACAACAGCAATTACAATGTCTAGTCCTGTTTTCTTTTGAATTATTAATTTTACATTCTTCATTCACAAAAGCAAACCCAAACAGCTAAATGAAAAACATGTGAATGTATATAATAATAAATGTTACATAATATAATCAATTATATAAAAATATAAAAACTACAGAAGGAAGTTATTGTATTTTATTTTAAAAAGAGTATTTCAAAAATTAGAAATGGCTTCTCAGAACAATGCATGTGGAACAAATCTATTCAAAAGGAGCTATCACTTAAAGATGTTACTGTGAACAGAGCCTTTGGAATCAATTTGAGATGTTTCTTCAATACTAAAAGTTGTCTTTGGGAAAAAAAAAAGACATTTTTTGTATCTTTGCAAAAAACTTAGAGGAGCTAAACTGTTGGAAGAGTCAAATACCTAAAGGTTGATTAGAGAAGGAAAAAAGCCCTCTAATATTTAGAAAAGGTTGGAGAAGTCAATAATCCACAAAAGCAGATTATGAAAGAGTTTTTTTTAAATCTTTGGCTTGTGTAGCTAGTGTACATAACTTCATTAACTTCAGCTGCATTTTGATAGTACCTGTTCACAAAGTTTTGTGAAGGCCAAGTCCAAAGGATTTCAAATTGTTGTTAGGAATAACATCATGTTTTCAGACAGCTCACTGTGAGATTGCTTATTGAAAGCATCTTTCAAGGTGAGGCAGCTGAGCCTGGAAATACAAAATTGCTTGAACACTATAAATATATGCCATACAGTATTTCAAGAAACGATAGACCCCTTTGTGGTACTTTAAATGCACAGTACAACTCATGTCCTGTCTGAATTCTACCATGGCCTAAAAATGCTACAGAATACCTTTTGTTTTTATCTGAACATCACACTACTTAATGGGTTCTTTTAATCATCTAAGTAAAGAGTATTCCTAACATTTTTGATTTTCTAATTCACTTTGAGCAAATGCAGTAATTGCTGAGGACACGCTCAATCTCTGTGTACGGTATGTGAGACAAACTTGCACCAGTGCTCAAGTGAGTGAAGCAATTAATTTAAAGACAGTATCACTGTATTGAAGAAGTAATAAAAAATATTGGTGATAGTTTAACTATTACATTAAATTGGAAATCTATAGCAATATTTTGACAGTTTTTGAAAATGCTTAATACTATAGAAACAAGTAACCAGTGCTATAGCTGTATAATTTATGTACTGCATTTATACTTTTAATAATATTGAACTGTTAAAGCTGTGTTTTCAACCCAAATAATTCCAATTGGACAGATTCTGAAATGAAATTACAAAGTCCTATAGCCAAGTAATTATAGAGGTTTATATGACACATGCTGACATTTCATAGCTACGTAGTTTTGTTTCCAAATGCAGTGGAGCATTTTCACTTTGGAGCAGAGCTAGTTCAGATTTCCCCCTCGTTTATCCATCCTCATTTTGTTAAACAACACACTACTGGGTAGCAGTCCAGAATTCCAGTCAGGTGAGCTGGTCTTGAGAAAAAACTACACTGTTCAGGATTCTCAGGACTTTGTTCATCCCAAAGATCTGTCAAATACATGAAAACACAGGTTTTACTTCTCCTCTGCTATGTTCTTTCTTCCCATCTAGCCAATGCATTAATTTTTTGTTCACCTAATCATAGGCCCACCAAGGATCGTGTAGTACTGACACGCTCCTGTCAGCCGACTGACGTGTACCGTGCCTTGTACACCACAGTGGCTCTGTCACCTGGCATTACTAAGAACATCCATCTCATCTTCATTTTTTGTACAATGAGGTGTGCTCTGTGAATGTAATACTCAGTTCTAACCACTCTGAGGTAAATTATCAGCATAGTGCATTTTACATGACTCACGTTATATCCCACAGATACAGTGTAAGCTGCTCCCTAGCAACTGCAGCAAAAATATACCCCTTTAGGCATTTTTTCCAGCTAAAGAAACCAACTTTCTATTTGATGAACTTCATATATAAAACAATCTTGGCTACTGTCACCTCAAATTGTTCTGACTAATGGTCCTTAAGATGCGTTTTTAGCCCTTTGCCTCATCTGGGTTCTGATACTGAAGTTTCTTTTGCAAATCTTCTATCTCAATGATTTTAGCACCAAGGAAAAAAAGTATTTTTCCAAACCAAGAAATATCTTCCCAATAAAAACTAACCATTTATACAAGAATTATAATCGTGAGCTAGAAAATCATTTTGGATGGAAAATATAACTCCCAGCATGCTGGCAAGAGTGAAGACCATGAATTTATTTTGTGGAACGCCAAAGTCTTTTGGTTGGACTTCATTCATATACTGATTGGAATTTCAAGTACTTCCAAAGAACTATAAGCTTTTAGGTAGACTACTGCTTCTTGTATCATCCAAAATCTATTTAAGTGAACTCAGTTAATATCTGGGTAAAGACAGAAATTAGTTCTTGTGTAAAAACAACTAGCCTCATGCTCATGCATCACACCTCGTGAATAAGATGTGGCTGCTGTGACAATGTTTTTCATTTTAACACACCATAAAATATTTTAAAGGTAACCAGAATAATAACAGCTCATTAATAGTTCACAAAGGAACAGAACCCTCCACCAATATTTAGGAATTTCCTCCCTCTGCTAGGGAAGGGGTGTTACAGCAGATAGTTAACTTCCCCAAGGGAAGTCAAGCCTTCAAGTCTGATGATCTGAGGCCGGTCAGGTTAGCACATTTAGGCAGAGGCGAGTTTGCTGGTTTTGTACTGATCTACATCAGCCTCCACTGGCATGCAGCCCGTGCATGGTCAAAAAGACAGCAGTTCCAGGACTGAAAAGCAAACAGCACCTGTTGGCTAGCCACAGAAAATAGCAAAAGCAGAACAGCATTATCCCTTCCCTTCAGAAAATTCTGTCTTGGCAATTATTACAGACCTCAGAAGGGAACAAAATGTGTCCTTTCAGTTTAACAGGACAACAACCAACCCCACTCTCTGATAAAAAGCAAAGCATGTGCTGTGTGACTACACTTAAGCATCTTCCTTGGTATCCTTCACTGAAACACCCTGATAAAGTCTAAACAAAATTCATATACAAGTTTATGCCAATTTTTGACATGACCCTAGAACAGGGTTCTGGACAGCATCTGACATGGTGAAGCAGAAATGCATTTTCTAACAACTCCTGTGTCACCACCACCTGAAGTCAAATACTATATAGAAATCGGCATATTTAATAAAATGCCATTGAAATAAAACCAAGCTAGAAGAGTACTGACATGCCCAATTCCTGAACTGAAGTACTCATCTTCAGTCACTGGGCAACTGCCTTGCACAAAAAAAAGGCATTTCTATTAGAGCCATGTATTCATCACTTCCATATTGAGTAAACATTGGAGTTCAAACTACATTTCCATCAGAGAGTTTAATGCAGTATAGCTGGTGGTGTGTTATGAATTCAACCTTGATGCAAAATTTTATTAATAGTAGTACAGTCTTTTGTTTAGCAAGATTCTCATTTCATGAACAAACATCCTATTGACTTTTCTGTGACATTTATGTAATTTAGGTCTGCCAAGTCAGGTTTTCTGTATATGTCTTAATGATCTAATTAAAAGAACTATTGTCATACCACTATATCATGTAGCAAGAAAAGGGGGCAGACTATTTCCCTTTTAAGCTAACAGGCACAAAAAATGTGTAGGTAACAGCTTTTAGTTCAGTTCTGATTTTTCTCATAACAAATAACTGGGTTATGCTAACGCCCCAAATGATGAAAGAGTTATGTATTTTAAAGGAACTAAGAACATATGGATGTGGCATGCATTCCTATATATGAAAATCTAGCTGGATCAGAAGAGATAAAAAAATATAAAAACAGTTTTGCAAACTTTACAGTCAGAGAAAACCAAAAAATAATATGCAAGCTTTTTGGCAATGCTCAAACCATCCTTATACTACAGAGCATACCATTTTATTTCAAATCTCCTTTAAAACCTTAAAATGCATGTTAACTTTAATATTAAACTGTATTGCCAAAACCAATTTCTCACCCCAACTCACAGTTTTTACTTTTTTCTCTTTCCCATTATTTCCAGAACAAATATAGTGCAAAAACTGAGCAAGGTGTTCCTGACAGTAAACAAATACTAAAAGAGCAAATTCAGTAGAGATACTATCCTGATGAAGCCCCAGGCTACAGTTCTTGTGGAAAAGGAAAGTATATAGCTTTGCAACACTGTGTTCTAGAGAAAGCTGTTAAATACACTGAAGCTACCTAAATCCTAAAAACTGGATTCACTGAAATTCAGGGAAGTCCTGGCTTTTCATTCTTATGGAAGAGGGGAGGGAACTTAAGACTGACTGAATTTAACTGAGGTGCTAGAGATCACTTTTAGTTAGTCCAGCAGGCTTTGGATAAGGATGTTAATGTGAAACCGACTTGGCAATCAACTCCTTTTACTTTTGAAAAAATATTTTCTTTCTATCTGTATACTTATATATTAGCCCACCTTTTATGCATGTGTTAACATTTAACATGGTCATTTAATTCTTATAGTTTTGTTTATCGCAACTGTTCTTTGCATAAAAATTATTTAAGCAGAATAACTACACTGTTTGAAGAATAACTCCAGAAAGCTATAGTTGTGGTTCTCTAAAGGTGTGCAAGGTTATTAAAATATTTCATTTCCAAAAACAATACATCTTCAGATAGAGGCAGTATTAGCTTGTAATGTTTCTTGTTACCAACATTTGCTTGTAAAGCAATTTAATCACTTCCATATTGGTTATACATGAAATATTAGTGTGGTGCTTTCACAGGGAACACCTCCTGCATTTTCATTACAATACTTGCAGAGTCAGAAAATCTATTTGTCTTTAACCATGTCATTGCATTTCATTGAAAAACTTCTAGCCTAAGTTTTACTAGTTAAAGAAAGAAACCGTCTTCCAGTTTTATGTCCTCAATTCAACCAGTCTGGGTTTCATTATTTTCTAAACTCCACATGTACCTCCATGGCTCTTTTAGTTATCTTTCATATTACCACCTATTAGAACTGCTAAAATACTGTAGATTTTTGTCTTTTGAGACAAAAAAAATCTCAAGAATTTTAATATCCCATGAGATAAGCTGGTACTTCTACCTCTAATGTTAATATTCTTATCTAGCTACTGAATAGCAAAAGAAGCTAAGATTACAACAATCTTTATGATTTTACATATGATACATATTTACAAGGACATGGTCATCATCTTCAAAAGATCAACATTTTATTTTTTAACAATGAAAATGTATGAAGGTCAAACAAATAGCTTTATTTTCCTCCATTAAAATCGTCTATCAGGTAACAAAGAAGAGATACTGTTATTAATACCATGCCCTTTTTGACAAATCAGGCAAAAATGTCATCCAGTGAGTTATGAAATCCTGGCGCGTGAGAATAACACGTACAAAATGGAAGGAATTACAGAATTCTGAGGTAATACACAAGACAACATAACAGAGTAACAATGTAGGCATGCATAAATACATATAGACAGCACATTTAGATTATTTTTGAACTGAAAAATATTGAAAATAAACTTCGGATCAGCATTTTTATCCTGACTTTGGAACTGCTAGGCCAGGCTTTTGAGTCTGTGAGATTCTTCAAGAGGAGCAGGCTATCACAAGGCCAGTTAACAGGCACTTGAGTCTGTAGTGTCCTCACACAACTGTGATGCCACTGGCAAAGGCTCAACCAGGGGACCAAGCTGTAGCATCCTTGAACTTCACCCACCCAGTCAAGTACAAGTGCCACCAGGTACCCATGCATGTCCCTGCACCTAAAAATACTTCCTGACCCAGCAGATCTCATCCCACGCTCCCAGTTGCTCTCTACTGGCTGGGACCAACCAGTTCAGCCATGCTGTGTCCATAATGTGCCTGAAACAGACCCACCTCATCCAGCCACTGTTCTGCTCTGCTGTGCACAGCAGCAGGGAATCCAGGAGCCAAAGCTGACACCATCTGTGTGCTGCACTCTGTACAATCTTCCTAATGTGGTCTGCAGATAACTCAGTCTCAAAGACTCTTTCTTTACTAAAAGCACTTTTACAATAACCAATACCAAAACTGATTTCTGGTATTAATCATCATACTTTTTATTCAGAGGATGTTTCAACATACAATTTAGTAATTGTTTCATTCTACCTGACACACATGCTTTGTCTATAAGAGAACTACAGAACGCTTTTTAAAATGTAAAATCAGGTAGTATTTTTAATACAGCTGCTTGAAGTTATGTTGTTAAAACCATGACTAAGAATTACTTTCAAACAACTGCATGTTGTGTAAGTGGAACCTTGACCTAATGACATAAGAATTGATGGTTTGAAAGATGGGAAAAGCCCCTTAATTTTAAAAGGTTTGGGTAGATCTATAAAAGTTTGATCTTGATAGAAAGAACTGCATTAACAAGAATTCTAAATAGTTCCAAAATTTCAGGTCACATGCAGTCTAAACCACCTGAGCCCAAAAGGTCTTACACAAAAATTACAACCGGTCTGTCTTCATTTCACTGACAACTGTGCAAAGTGCATAGGAATTGCTCAGATGTAACTGACTTGTTTTCTTATGCCAGAACAATCACCTCAAATTCATCTCTAGCAGTGAAGGGAAAGCATGCAGTAACTTGGCTGAGTGACCACTCAGAAAACAGGGGCTTGGTTTACAAAAGACAAGACTGATTAGCACTTGTAGGTTGCTTACTTTTATGGGTTATAAAGAAATTTTCCTTTCTCACAATTTTCAAATTATGAAGGAGATGATTTCCAGGTGACCTCTGCTGGGACATACTGGATTTAACCAATACTTGACTTCCCCAGACTTTGGGGTTAATTATTAGTATATAATTTAAAGCTATATAAAATTATATAACACTTGGCCAAGCCTTCAACTCCTATGTCCTGGTGCCTGCCTCTAAGTGGACCTGTGATCCCATGATAGCCAGCCAGAGTGATCTGCAATAACCCAGCCAGCAATACTCAGATGCCTCAGTCAAAAGCCACAGACAAAATGCAACAGCAGGCAGAGGCTCAGGGAATTTTTCCATCTCCAGGTGAACTGTCTTTGTTCTGACAAGTCCTTGCAGGGCAAACAAAACCTAGAAGCCTACTGTGACAGACTGCTGCTTGTGTGATCCACCACTTCTGCTGCATCATCCACATTCATTTACACATTTTACTATGACTTGATGCATAGCCTGATACCCAGTACAAGTGCATAACCTTCAGAGAAAAGCCTATTACTTTTGACTCAGTTTTTCTGTGAATTTTTATCGAGCTGTTTTGCAGTGTCATTTTATGTTTTAAGTTCTTACAAGAATTAATGAATTTTGTTTCAGAAAACTGAAATGAAAAAAAAGTCGGCAAGTGGACAGCTGATACTATGCATGACTTCCCTCTCCCAAAACCTGCAGGTGAGCTTCTCTGCTTTTACTAATAAATTCTCTTGCTACCTACTTTTGTCATGATTGTTCATAAGATTAAAGCTGTCATTGTGTCAGATGGTAAAGAGCAATTTTAGAATGTGAGCTGCAGTACCAAAATCGGTTTGCAGGAGATATCAGCTGATATCAATACCAAATCTTAAAGACAACGAATTACTATTATAAACAAACAGTACAGAACTTCTACAAGTTAGTTCTTAGTTTAACTAGTATTCTGTTTGATGCTTCTATGTTCATGCACACACCTATCAAGTATTCTTATTTTTTCCTGAGAAAGATTCAGAATAAGATACCTAAAAAATGGTATTCAGTATCTCCTCTTCCCTTGTAACTAGGACATAATGTGTCGAATTCTACTCCCATTGACTTTTAATTTCATTAACTAGATAGAATACATGGATAAAAGAACTTTTTCCCAGTAGCAGTATGTCTTCCATGTGAAATGTTTAATATGATCCAACTTACAGAAACAGTAGCAGACTGGATGCTCAAATTCTATTCCAGACCTTTCTGGCCCATTTCAATGCCTGATTAATCAATGGGAATATTTGACTTGGTAAAGTAATTTCAAATCTGCACATGAAAATCTCCAGCAAGGAGGCCAGTCTCTTCAGGGTTTAGAAAACATTTTTTCACCTTAGCTGCAACACAGCAAAATGTTTGTGTAGAAGTATTTCAGAGCAGAAGTAATGTGCTCTTTAACAAACTGACCAGGAGAGGTGAATCCTGAGCAAGTAGATTAGAGATAACAGACTCAAGAAGACCTACTTGCCACTAACTCGGTGAGAAACTTTCATTTGAAGTTTAATTCTTGTGATGAAAACCTCACATATTTGAAATTTTTAGTCAAGTTTTAGCAGTGCTCTATTTTAGCTTATTTTAAGCAAATACAGTATAAACTACATATAACAGAATTTGGTTTATGATTATATTTTAGCTAAGGTGCATTTTCTGTGGTCTTTTAACAAAAATCTAGCATACTCAAAAGCTTGGTAAAAAGAAAAACCAGTGACTTTAATATAAAGTCTGAAATCCAAGTAAAGTGTATCATTTTTCTACATGGAAGGATCTTGCAAATGCTGAAAGCTTTAGGTAAGCATTAATAGAATAGATTTTTATAGTACAATGTACTATATCACTGTACTAATGCCACTCTTACTAGCTGCCTAACAGACCTTATGAATTACTGAGATTTAATGTATCTTCTTAAAAAGTATACATAAAGGAAATGAACTTTTTAGAATATTTTTGGATGCTCACAATGATGTGGCTTCATTTACATGTACCATCATACCTACATCTGAGTATTTTTTCCTATGGAAGAACATAGTAAAATTTGGCTAATGATTGTGAAGTATCTTATAAAAATGTTAGATGAATGATTGCACACATCTTAACGAAGGAAGATACTGTCACAATTGAACAATGGAACACAAGTTCCACTTTTTACAATGAGTCTGTTTAAAGGCAGATAAGCAGCATATGTGGCACTGTTCTATCACTGCTGCCAAATGTATTCCGAAGAGATTCAGCAATTATCACTGCTGTGGCCTGTAATACTGGGGGAAAAGACTGTGCAGGCTGACAGTGTTGATGTCCATCTATGACATCCTTGCAGGCTACCAAGGGCTCACTGTGCCACACTAAACTAATTTTGAGCTGCATCAGCCAACAGAAAACTGTTTTGACTTTGTAGCTACTTGTACACATGGACATGCTTGTCATGAAGTAGCTCTGGGTGGGTTTCAAGCACACCATGCAAATGGAATACACCAAAACCTTTTTTTGGGGCAAACTGCCTTGTTTTGTTTGCTACAGATTCCAGCAAACAGCATCCATTTAATAGATCAGGAATATGAATTTAAACGACCCATGACAAAAATCAAGTGGTAGAAATATATTTGTTATGTACTTGAATACATGCTAATTTAAAAAAGTTGTTCTGATGAACTGTAATATAGTGCAAAACAAAATGAAAGCAGAATCCTATTGCTGCAACCAACTACAGTTGGTAACAGTCTTTCAGACAGCCAGATTTACACAGCAGATGACCTCATAAATGGGTAGTAGAGCAGCTGGGACCTTTCTTCAAAGGAAGTAAAATGTAACTCTTTAAGCTAAATATTTAAATTAACAAAGCAATAGGCTGCCTACTAAAATAGTCCTGTACTTTTGCCAAGTACTTGAATAACAATAAATCAAGAAACAGAACAGCACTTCAGACTGGGGTTAAGGAAATTATTAACTGCTGCTGTTCAACCATCTTGCTCTCCTCTTGCAATTCACCTTCATAGTTCTATGTCCTCCCTTGCACTGTCTTCATAAGGTCTTCTGTGAAGTAGATTCAAGCTGGCAGAAAGTGGATTTCTGTTTTGTTTTGGCTTTTTAAGTCAGTGGCCAGGGTGGAGGAGTGGTCTTCTGCCAGACTTACGTGCTGGAATAGTTCTGCCAGGGGTTAGGAAGGATGATGTATGTTACTGTGACTGGGAGAAGGGAAAACAGGATCATCAAAGACATGTTGCTGGAGTTACTTGCCCCGGTGTGAAACCATATTTATTACTAAGTAGTAGCACAGCACACTAATATTACATTTCTGGTGTTTCTATAAACCTCACTCTCAGTGCTGTTGGAAATGCAGCAGCTTTTCTAAGTGACATGCTTAGAGTATCAAATGACTAGCTTGGCTTTGACCAAAGAACATGAAGAGGTCCTTTCTATATGGCAGGCTCCCAGCCTAACCTCTAATACAACTGGGAGGCAGGAGAACAAAAGCTTTAGTTATTATTTTCATCTTACTATGAAATGTAGTTTACAAATGAAAGGTAATTAATTAAATAGCATTGGAGTTAAGGCTGTTGTGTATTGAATCCGTAGAGAGGCTATGAAAGCATTAAAGGTATTTGAGTAAATACCGCTTTGCACTCCAATATTTTTAAAAGCTTCTTTGGTTTTAATTAAAAATAGTTTTAACAGCAATCAAAATGGGTCAAATACCATAGACCACCATTCTCACTTCCTCATTCAGTGCAGTTGGAATGGCATTTTTTAGAGTTTTCTTTCTGTTTTATCTGGTCTTGATTTCTGGACACAGCATTTACCTGAGTTTACTGAGGTGAAAAAAAAAACCAAAAAAAACCAAAAAAAAACCAAAAAAACCCCAAAACCCGAAGCCTGTGTTACATTCAAATGATTTTTAAATCTATGAACACCCCCTTGTCTGATATGCCACGACACTTTTATTCTTCACAGACATACATGCAAAAAAACTCGTGGTATGATACTGTTGGCAAAATTGAGACAAAGACAAGAAGTTGTCTTTGAGCACAGAACTAATGCCACCTTGATGGCAAAGAGCTCCAGAAGCACTGTGCAGGTCTCAGAGTGAACAAAAAGATGACAAATGAGCTTCAGTGTAGATATATGTAGGCTAATACATCTCACGGAAGGTAATATCAGTCACATACACACCATGCTGACAAATGACTGGAGAAAAAATTCCAGCAGTCATTACTGATAGATCCTTACACACAACAGCAAGAAAAACCCTAGCAAAACACTGGGTATCATGAGGAAAGGCATTGAGAAGACAATGCACATTTATACAACCTTGGTCCATCCACGTCTCAAGTACTTCTGGTCCCTGCATCTCAAGAACAGGCTCTAGTCAGAGAACAAAATATCAAAAGGATGGAGTGCCTGCCTTAGAAAAAGAGACTTGAGTGGTTCTTTAGTTAGAAAAGAAGACTGAACCAAGATACAATCAATCAAATCATGAGGATGGTAAATACACTAATGTAAAGCTGCTTGATAAATCCTTTATTGATAGAACTAAGGGACTTTTTAAAAGCTATCACAACATTAGTTTACAAAGAATTAAGTGCTTCTTTACAAAGGGAATAATAATCTTCTGGAATCTGATGCCACAGGAGGTTGTGAAGATAGTAAAGCATCAGCAAGTTTGAAAAAGAAAAGTTCTTGATTTGCAGGTCCACAAATGGGCTCTAAAAATACTGAGCAGATATGTACCCACCATCCATAATATGATGGACTAGTGTGCAGGAAGAGTACAAGGAAATTGGTTCATAAAATGGCTGGGTTTGTGTATAATCCCAAACAGTATCCCTTAATGTCACTGTCAGAGACTGAACCCTGAGTATGAAGGTCCACTGGTCTGACACAGCAGAGCTTCTCTGATGTTCTTCACTTCAGTTCCTTTAGTATCTTCTACTGAACTCTGAACAATCCACAAAGGTTACACCCCTGCTTCTTAGCAGCTTAGCAGTGAAAAATGGAGGTCAGATCTGAATAACAGCAGTCCTTCAGTATAAATTCCAACACAAAAACCTATGCTAAGCAATAAATTAGTACTATATCTTTAAACAAAAATAAAGGTCAGACCCAAGAGGAAATATTTGCATTACTCCAGGCAGTGTGACCCCAAAAAGCCACAGATGTCCACAGCAAGATCAGCTATTTCAGTGAAACTGTAGCCACCTGCTGAGGGACAAAAGAAACAAACATCAGCCCCTCAAAGAGCTGAGCTGTAGAGCTGCTCAAAGGAAAGCAAGGTTAACCATGTAAGTCATTCACATTTTTCTTACAAGTCTCAAAAGATAGAGTTAAAGCCTACTGGTACTCCAATGGCAGTCTTAAAAAATCTATCAGGTGTTTTCTGCCTTCCTCTACAGAAACTGTGTATACATGAAATAGGCATATTATAATTGCAATATTTTGAGACTACTGATAATACAGAACACCTGCAAAGGGAAAAGGTATGCTGGCAACACTCCACAGAAATGAATAAATGTAGCTCAACAATATTCTCACAAGATTTCAGTTATGTAGCACTTTCTTCGTTCACTGCACTCTTCACCATTGGCTCTCTCCCCAGTATTTGGTAACTTCTTCAGATGCGAAAATGCATACTTATGTATTTCATAAATATTTGTAGTGATACATTAAATTATACACTTATATATGCATTAAATTACACATTTTAATCCTTAAGGGAATTCTAGAGTTTTGATGAGTAACTATTTCATCTATCTAGATTATTCTAGTTCGGGAATTTGAATTGAGAGCTACAAAAATCAGAATGCAAGAGGGTTAAAAAGTGTTCACTCCCCACTACATGTACAATGCCTAGCAATTTTACATTTTAGGTAGTGATACAAGAACAGGGGTGTCTCATAATTGAGATCTGTAATTCATTCATTACCACACCTTGATTCCTCTCTGTATTAACAGCAGCCCCAAACAGGCTCAACACTCTAGTATATCCTTTCTTTCTCCTGGTTGTGCTGGGGAAAGCTGATCTCTTCCACCAGCCTATCTGCAGCCTGCCAGTTACAGAACGACCTGCCCATCTTTGCCTCTTTCCCTCAGTTGAAGAGCTGTGTTCTCAGCACTGGGAGCTGAATTCCTGTTTAAGAGTATCTTTTCTAAGTTCCTTGAAAGGCAATCTCAGGAGAGAATGAGGCCTGTGGGTAAGCAACAAAGGGAACACTTGGATGCTAGGCATTTTATACTTCTGTATAAGTAGAATTCTGCAGAGCTGCCATGCAGCAGCATTTAGAGTTGCTGTGTTTGATGGAGACACAGCTAACAGCTATGAGTCTGTATTTTAACTGCAGTTCAAAAACAGCATTAGCTTTCCAAAAAGATCAGTGTACCATTTGCATAATCTAACACAACTAGGAGATGCATCATTCATTCATTCATCTTTTCCGTGAGCTTCTGCAACTCTTCATTGGTTCAACTGAATATACATGTGTACTTATTTCCAAAATAGGCTTAGTTCTAGAAAGCATACCACTTGTTTTCCCTAGGTGTATCAAAAGAAATCATTTTCCTACTAGTCATGGCAAATTACATCAATAACATTTTAGTATCCATCTTTATCTATATAACTAAATAAGCAACAGGGTGGAGAACATGACAGAATTGACTGCTTCAGTTCCAGATTTCTTATTATGTTACATATAGTGAAACTATCCTGTAACAATTACTACTACAAAAGCAGCTTAGGAAAATTCAGGATATCTCTGAGTGTTGGGAGGCATACAGATGGACTAATTTTCTTTTATATAGAAAAAAACCATGAAAAGCAAGAAAAAAATCTGAAACTTCTGCATTCTCCTCTAATTTTTAACTAGGTATGAGCATTATGTAATTATACTACATATTAATATTAATAATCATACAGCTGGTTAATATTTTTAACAAGTAAATACTTAATACATTTGTATTGACTTCAGTGTTGGAATGATTGCTGCTCCAAAAAACTTCATTACTTAGTAACAGACAAAGAAGATGAATGAACACTGAATTGAGCACCCTTCTGAAATGACAAAATTGAAATATTTGATGATTTAGAAAATGTTTCCTCAGAACTGTGCATGGAAAAAAGGTATTTAAGACAAAGATTGGCTATGTAGCAAACACACTGGCATACATTCTCCTGCATGCACATTCTTTTGGGAATGTGCCCCACTGAAATGACTGTCACAAATAAAGTCTACTCATGTGCTGAAGGTCCTACAGATAACCCACTCACAAACAAAATTTTTAGAATAAAATTTATTGTCACTCACAAGGGAGAGCAGAGGGAAAGCTTAGTGTTTTCAGCCTGTAATCTACAAAGATTTCACTGCTCTCTTCCACAAAACAACCACAAAATTTTGGGATTTTCTTTCCTAAAAAAGCACATAAGGAAAGCATGGGTGATATTATGAGGCAGAGGATCAAAACTGAGAGTATCTCAGACATTGCATCATGACTATGTGCAACATACTCGGATGAGGACTGTTCTCTACATTAATCTAAAATACTCTGATGACACTGAATCAGGTTAACTAAATGAGCTTTCTGAAAAACTGGTTTGACAATGTGACATTTGCTGAACCTGTATAGATCTATCCAGAATTAGAGATGTACGAGAACTGAAATTCCATTAGCAATTCATATTCTGCCAAAAATGTTATTTAGTGGGTAACTGCAGGGAGGGAACAATATTTAGCCAGTGTCAGCACTAAATTCCACACCTCATATCTTTTACACTTACTTGTGCCTTCCCCACAGCTGTAAAAAAGGGGCTTCAGCTCCCCAAAGCAGAGCATGTATGTTTTACAATGGTGTTTGCACTGGTTATTTATCCTTGCACCTGTGATTTAAAACATTTCTGAAAACACATTATGCATCACGTGATTGAACACGTCCTTATAACTAACAAATCAGAATACTTTATCAAGAAAGAGTGAACAAGATCAATACACTCCCAGAAAGTAGAAAAGGAAGCTTAAAGGTACAGAGGAACCAAAAAGAAAACACCAAATCAAACTAAATGCTCTTTACATTTTATGCAGTGTTTAAATGTTTAAAATACTCAACTCAAGAGATGAAAAATAACCAACAGATAACGCAAACTATTTTCCCTTCTGTTAATTGTGGATGCTATCCTGCGTCCTACTGAGTGTGAAAACGCCTCTTTATTTCCATGACTGGAAGATCAGGTTCTTCATCACAAAGTCTGGCAACATCCTGGCCGATTCCTTGAAATGTTATATAATCAAGATACTTAATGTTTACAACGACATCTCTAAAGAGCATCTAAAGGCTGCTTTTATCTAAATTAACAAGATTTGACAACACTTCAAAGCCTTCCAATATTGTCTTTATCACTAAAAGTACAGTAGGTTGAAGAACAATGGAAAGGAGTGCATAGGGATAAACGGGATTTCATCTTTCTAATTCCTCCGTGTCAATAGCCAGTGGTCATGTATCAACCGTCACCGATACGCTTACTTTAAAATAACTTTTCTTAGAGCTAACTGTGTTAACAACTTTAAGATCCAGTCTGCGGCCACACCACCGCCGCTGCCGCCTTCGGCTGTGTCACTCTCCCCGCTGGGCGTCCGGGAACATCTTCGAGTAAAAGCCTCCCTTGAAGGCAAGTTCCACCCGCCGCCCCAAGACAAGCGCGGCCGCGCCGATCGCCCCCAGCGCCGG
>WEIU01015308.1:80844-98400 GCA_013389925.1 Aegithalos caudatus
TGAAGAATTTCACAAACTATTTAAGGAAAATAGTATGTATAAATTCATATTAAAAAAGTCACAAAACATTTTTTGTAAAATGCTTTTTTATTATGCATTGTCAACAGTTAAATGATATGTTGCTGTTTCTTAAAAGATAGAGCAAATGTTAAGGGAGCAAATGTTAATCCATAAGCCTAGGTTTTAAAGGAAAAAGTGCTAGATCTGAATAAGGTTTTACAGGTTTAAGTATGACACTGGAGAGCTGCTTCAGCTAAAATGGCTTTAAATTAGTTACTGAAACAACCACTAGTCTTTGTTGCCCCATGTCCCCAAACCCTGTTTCAGTTCTATTTGGAATGTTTGGTTTTATTCAGTGGTAAAATTTGCACACTTTTTTCTCCCTTGTTATTCAGTGTAACTTAGTAGCAGCTCTAGGAATATAGCAGAACAGTGCTATTCACCAACCAGCTGTGGTTACTATTCAGTAATGATCCATTTCAAACTAAGTATTACATGATACTGCAAAAAACAGAAACAAAAAAGATTAACCTCCCAAAATCTCAACCAAACCCCGGATTTTCTAGCAAAAGCTAACACAACCAGTGTATGTGATATGTCATGGAGCAACAGCTCAGTTACAGTAATAATACATTAGAAAAAACAATGGAAGTATTTTTTCTTCCTTTGTGCACACCAGGTGCTTCACATCTGAAGCTGTTACAAATAATAAATATTGAAATGGACTGTGTTTCTCCAGAACAATGTAAAATATTCCTTGCAATGTTCAGAAACATAGAAAAACAAGGGGTGTTTTATAATTACAGATGGAAAAAAATCTACATCTTCATTGCCTTAAATATAAACTAGCTGAATAAAGCCTGGGTAATTGACAGTATAATTGTATTTTTTTATGTAATCTCTGGATATTAAATTCTTCATGAAAGACTAAAATAAGTAGACTGGAGAAAAACCTATTTATGACATGCTTTGTAATGAGTGACAGCTGATCACTTGGATGTTTTATTAATTTTCATCGTATTTAATTTTTTAAATTTGTTCATCTGAAGCGAGCCATTTGAACTTGACTTTCTTGCCTTGGAATGATGAAACAGCAGTATGTCTTGAGCTCAGTAAATCTAAGCTTGTATTTCTGTCCATCTTTGACAATTTGATTATTTCACTTTCTTGACAAATGTTAATATAATTCAGTTTTGTATCATAATTTCCATGCTCTTTTGAATATGGACTGCAGGATTTTTTACTTACACCTACAGAGTCTTTTAGACCACTGTTTAAAACCAGGTTGTCTTTTTTAAGAAAAAATACCTTCAGAGTGTCAAATAAAATAGTATTTATCTTTTTGTCTTTTTTGTCATATTCTGATTCTTCAGTGTATAACAACTCAGCATCAGCAGACAACGTTGTGTTAGTTGCCTTCTTCAAAACTACCATGCTGCTAGTACGAGACTTCTGACAAGTGGCATCGTTGTTAAATTGAGCAAGACTCTTAGAAGTAACAGCATCTTCATCTTTTGTGTTCTGTTCATCCTGTGGAAGTACAGTATCACTAGAATAGCTCTCATGAGGTTCATACATCTCATCTATTTCTTCACTTCCAGACTGACCGTCGAGCTTTGCAAAGGCACGCTGTGATTCAGTGCAAATAACATGGCTTAGTGGTGTCTTTGGGGTAGACATAGCTGAGAGAATTGTTTTCTGTGTACAAATATTTCCATGTAAAAAAGTGGCATAATTATTATTATTGTTGTTATTCAAGCTGCATTCTTTGTAATTCTTTTGTACTGTTACATCATCAATGTTCGTAACCTGTACAACTTCTGAATTACCAGTTTCATTAATTTGTTTCTCTTGCTTCTTCCCAGTACTATCCACAATTACATTATCACTCTCATTAATATCCTTTCTACTTTGCTCCCTATTCTCTGATGCTTCTATTTTATTCACCTTATCCTTCACGGTCCCAGCTTCCTCATCCTTTCCTTTATTGCCTGCTTCATTTTTCTTTGCTTTACAGGTATTTGTACCTTCTTTTTCAGACAGAGAGCAAAAGGATGAATGTTGATTCTGTTGTGAATTTATGGTGTTTTTATTTTGCTCCATCACAGTAGGATTTTTCTGAGATTCCTTTTTGTTGCCCAGAGGTTTATTTGTATGTAAACTAGAATCTTCTTGAGCAAAACCTTCTGGGGGCCACTTTGACCTACTTACTTTAGCTGATTCTTCAATAGAAAATGTTTTCTTAGATGTTGCATCATCTCTTGAAGGAGGCCATGTCATTTTTAATTTACCTCTTTCTGTGGATTTTTTCAAATTAGTATCCAAACTATCAGGATGAGTACCTTCAGTAACTGAGTACAAGTCTTTATCAACTCCTGTAATTGGTTTAGGATCAACAGGTACACTATTAATGGGATTTTTTTCTTCAGCTTGAGTATTGTTAATTGAACTAAGTTGAGCTTTAGAATTCCATAATTCCTTATGCTGCTTGTGTCCAAAACCTTCATCATAATTTCCTTTTGATTTGAAAAGTTGCTTAAAATGAGGTTTACAATATATTTTTCCATGGAGAGATGCATAATTTCCCAAGCTGCCGAATGAAAGAAAATTTGCTTTATGCTTTTACATATCATAAATTACCGTACACTTCCCCCTTTCTTTCCCCTCCCCCCCCCAAAGTATCAAAAATATTTACTTGCAAATTCCCATAAATTTCAAAGTTAAAATCAAGGAGAAGAGTCATGCTTGGTGATTTAACAAAGAATGTAAACTCATTCAGTTGTTGCACAGAGTAAGCTGCAAATAGAAATGTTCCACAGCACTTCCAGGATTTTTGGACCATTTTTCTTGATCTTTTTTAGTTCCAATCCATCAGTTTTTCTACAAAGTAGCAGCAGAATTTAGTCTTTGTGAAAATTATAGAAATTTGTGTTTGATTCTATTTGGATTCTCCTCCCAAATGAAGTAAAAGAAAAGTGTGTAACTAACCCAGAGTGTGTTAAAATCAAAGTTGTTGGTCTTTGCAGTCAGATATTGCAATAAGACCTACATTTTATGAGTGATTTGCTAATGGAGAGAACTATCATAATTCATTTTATGAATGAGGAAAACTAAGAAAAAATTTGGTGTGTTCTGGATGTCCTAAATTCCACCCGAATTCCTGTGTCTACTGCCTGTGTTTCATGCTGTCCTGAAGGTCTGCAGCAGTCAGTAGGAAGTAATATGGCGAAGAATTTGGCAGGTACTGGGATGGAGCAGTTCTATAATGAATTTAAGGGACTTTTCCATGTCACAGTGAGGATGTTAGGAGCAGAGAAGAAAAGGAGAACTCAGGATACCACCTTGTCAACCCAGCATCCTACTGGCTGAATAGTCCTACAGTTGAAAATTATTTCACCCTCTGTATTTATATTCAAAACCAGGGTTGTGTGAGTGAACAAGCAGTTAGTTCTTACCTTAATTGACTGCCACAGTGGTGACATCGGAAACATGATTTATGAAAATTCTGCATATCGGCAACTAGACATTCCATGGGGTAAACTCTCTGTTGACAGAGTTTGCATGTTTCATTTTCCTGAATCTGCAGTTTCTACAACCACATATTAAAAGGTTACAAATTAGTCCAAGCCAGATGTTACGGTTTGATTTGAACAGTATCAGTCCATATATTTTGTTAGAACATTTTCCGTTTTCTGGTGTCTCAGCTGTTTATTCCTTTTTGTTCAACTAACAGTAAAGTTAAAAGTTTGAAAGTTAAAAACTACTTACCTTTCCCTTTGTAGAAATCCGTGCATTTGAAAGGACTATTCACTTCACCAGGTACAATATCTTCCATTTATTGGTAATAACTAATTATTTTGTGATATATGGTAGGATAATAGGTTTTTTAGTATAAGTGGAATTGAGTATAATGTATGTATAATCTTTGAATGTACAATATGATTTAAAGATCAATAAGTAGGAATGGATGTTTGAAATTCCGATGAGGAATTTTTGCTTAGCCATGCCAAATGCACAGTAGAGGTTACCCTTTTTTGCAGTAACCTCCAGACTCTGCACTCATATGGTCCAAATATGCTGTGGACATAATTATTTGTGACTTTTACAATTTAAGTTGTCAGTCTTGATACTTTTTTCAGTTGAATTTTTATACTAAGTTAGCTGCATTTATATTAA
Organism: Aegithalos caudatus; assembly: GCA_013389925.1. Classification (NCBI taxonomy): domain Eukaryota; kingdom Metazoa; phylum Chordata; class Aves; order Passeriformes; family Aegithalidae; genus Aegithalos; species Aegithalos caudatus. The sequence continues at coordinate 85,021 of WEIU01015308.1, forward strand.
CAACTTTATAAAACCTTCTGTGAAGCATATTTAATTATACAGAAAACTATTTTTCTATAAACTATGGAACATGAATAGAAAGTTTCATACCAGTAAGGGGCAGAAGAATGGTGTTGGGCTTGGAAAAATGCCTGCTGCTCCTCTGTCTTCATCTCTGAATTGCTATGAAAATTGTATTTGCAGACAAATACATAAAGGGTGGACCAAATAATTACAATATGAGTATATCTGCACTGATGATAGTAATGCCTCTTGACATCGGCAGAAAATTTGGCCCCTTTCAGCATTGTCTCTTGGTTTGCCTGCTGGTGTTGATTTTATAACAGTTCACAAATCAAGACAAAAAGTGATGTAGATTTTACAGCTACAGCTTTAGTTTCCACCTCTCTCTAGTGTCCATAATGAGGGCTGTGAAAAATGCTGGAAGTTAAATATGTTTAAGGTAATGTAGAACTTGCAAACAGAAAACCACCAGTAAAAACCAAAAATCTCCCATAAAATTGTTGGTCATGAATTATAAGGTTTCAAATGTAGACTCTGCTTAGATGCCAAGGAGGCTGAGAGAGAAGCCCAGCAGGCATAAATTCAGTGTTCCAGACATGCCTCCCACTCCCTATGCACAGAGCTTGTCAGCCAAGCACCAGCACACAACTGAATATTCTTAGGTACACAAGTATTCTGAATGTAGGGAGGGAGGAGAGGGAGATAAGGTAATTAAGAGGGGAAAAAATGGTGCCATGTATCCTGGAAAATGGTCTCATTGAATTTTTACTTTGCTTAGTTGGATAATTGATAGCATCATGCCTCAGAAGAGGAGTCAAGAGAAGAGGAAAGCAAATAGGGAATTTAAGGGAAATTTATCCCAATACAACTTCCAGGACTGAACAGTGAAGCAATACTCATGTTGAAATTGAATCGCATGTTGTGTGTCGGTGGCACACAGAGTTTTTGTGGCTGGGACAGCGTCTGTGAGGAGCGGCAGGGCCTGCGCCGTGCTGGGCACAGCCAGCTCCGCATGCAGGGCACGGCGGGGCCGCTCAGCCACGCTCCTCGTGTCTCTGGGAAAACGTGTTCAAAGAGGGCAGAAAGCTGCACATGCAGCCAGGACTGAGGGCAAAAAGTGTCAGAAACAGCCCTGCCAGCACTAAGGTCAGAGAAGAACAAGGGGAGGGGACGGTGCAACAGAGATTCCCCTGCAGCCTGGGGAGAGGACCACGCAGGAGCAGTCATCCACACTACAGCCTCTGGGGAACACCACAGTGGAGCAGGTGGGATTCCCAGAAGGAGCTATGGCACATGGAGAGCGCAGGCTGAAGCAAGGGGAAGGTGTGAGAAGGAAGGAGCAGCAGAGAGGAACTGGTATGGACTAACCACAGCCCTCCATTCCCCATCCCCTCTGTGCCACTGGGGATGGGAGAGAGATGAGGAAGAGGCAGGAGTAAAGCTGAGACTATGAAAAAGTGGCCAGGAGGGGAGGTGTTTTAGTGTTTGTTTCTCACAATCCAAATCTATCTTAATTGGTGATTATTTTTTCTGTGAAAGTAATTGTCCTTATGTTGTTTCGTGTCTTTATATTGCCCCATGAGCTTCTTCATCCTATTTTTTTCTCCATACCTTATTGAGTAGCAGGAATGGGACAGTGGCTGGGGGAGGCAGGTCAACCCACCACTTGTGAGTGGTCCTACAAAATCAGTGAGGAAAAAGCTGGTCTGCTATTTGAGGTCATCACTATTTACCAGACAGAGATTAAAAGCAAAATCCAGAGGCTTGACTTTTAGAGAACTTCCTGTTCTACTGGAACTGGGTACTCACTTAAAACATTTAAGTTTTACTGAGACTGTCTGGAATACTGTTATTTTCTTCATAGCAGCCCATGTGATGCTGTTTTGGATTTGGGCTCAGGTGCGGATAACGCACCATATTTTAGCTATTGCTGAACAGAACTTGCTCAAAGTTCCCTTCTTCCTCCCACCCAGTCCCAAGAAGGTAGACTGGGGATGGGCAAGAACTTGAGAGAGCACCTAACCAAGCGAGCTGACCCCAGCTGACTGGAGGGATATTCCATAGCATATAGCATCATGCTTATTAATAGAAACTGAGGGAGGGAAAGGAGGAGGAAGAGGGGCATTCAGAGTGTTTGTCTTTCCAAGTCACGGTTGTGCATGTTGAGGCCTTGCATTCCAGGAAGTGAGTAGACACCAGTTCCTTCTTTTGCTTTGCTCATCCCCCAGCTTTGCATTCTCTATTAACCTGTCTCTTCCTCTGCCAACAGGCTCCCCTTTGCTTTTGCTCTTCTGAATATTTCTCCCAGCCCACTGTGGGGGGGGTGGGTGTGTGGGTGCAGACTTAGTTGTCAGTGAGAGCCAACTCACCACATGAAGCATTTTGTTGGATCACCACTAGGCTATGCCTCATTTTCCAGGTTCACAACCTACTCGTGTTTAATTCTGCTCCTAGTGTGATGAGCGGTAGCACCCCTGTCTTGGTGCACAGTGCTGGGAATCCTGAAGCAGAGCTTTCTGTTCAGGAGTTGTGCTGTACAGGAGTCTTTAGCTCTGTTCTGCCATTTCCTCTGCTGTTCAAGTGTAAGCATTCAGTTCATGTATCAAATGGCTACAGCTATGGCAACATCTGGTCTTCCTGCAGGATCCTATCCATATTCAGTGTCCATAACAGATGCAGAAAAGGAGGACACTGATGTTCACCTTTCAATAGCATATGTAATGTTTTCTACGCTTCAAATGCATAACTTTGCAATCTAAATGCAGTTTTAATATAGTTTTTAAGTAAAACGTGCACCATGAGAAAGAAGTCATGCTTAATTTTCCATGTCTACTTCAATTATAAATATATATATATTCACATTGTATACTTAACAATTTTGTTCAATATGAAATAAATAATGGGCTTCAGCTCTTTGAAGGACACAGTGAGTGGCTTCACTGATTAGTGATGTGAAACCAGGATCCTGACATCTCATATTATTGCCTGAATTCAGACTAGAGCTTATGTACTGGTAAAATCACCTAGGAGGAAGTAGCAGTTTGGGGTTTTTTAAATGTTACAGTAATTGTAAGCCATTTCAGTAATTTTACTCAAATAGAAAACCCATTGAAACATAGTTCACTTTGTCTAAACTCACATCTTGTGTTTTACTAAACTAAAAATAGATATGCACAAAACATGAGCATTATTTTGTCTCTACAGCTGTTTTATACAGACAACATTTTACCTCAGTTTAGAGGATGTTGCATTAATTTCGAACATGGAAAGACAGGTGCATTCTGTGCACATTTTCTAGCATGTTAATGTATTTCAAATACAACAGTAATGCTATTTCAATTGTAATACCTATTTTTAGTAAATTTTTGTTATGTTGCATGTAATTCTTCAGGATAGATCTCTTAGTGTTAATCCTAAATTCTTGCATCTTCAGCTTCTCAGTCTTCTGGACTTCACAGAAATCTATCTCTTTGAATTCCAACATCTTATTTTTGTACTACTTAGGTATTGTTGCCATCTAATTCAGAATCAGAAACTGTGCTTTGCTCTAGTAATACAGGAACTGCTGCATGTCTTGTGGGGCCTTGATCTTGCTTGTCTGATTTTTGTAATGGATGTTTTAGCCGGACTTAATTCCTTTGGATCCTGTGTGTGCCAAGGCTTCTCAGCTTTTTTATTTTTCAGCTTTTTTGCCATGTGTGTAACACCACTTACGTTTTCCTCCTCTGAGATTACACATAGGAGTTTTATTTTCACGGGTAAAAGCTGCATTTATGTGGTGTGTTATTGTGTAATGCCTCTTTTTAGTGTCCTATCCATGGACAGCTTCATTCTCCTATCTTTGAAGCTGTCTGGTAACACACAATGGCTTAGGTTCAAAAATATATTATGCTTCTCTTCACTCTTGTGTGAAGAGCTCAGCTTCTCTTTCAGCTCAGGCCTTGTCTGCAACAGGTTAAGGGAAGTAACTGGGTTGAGCTGCTCAAGTTTATGCAGATTCTGTGTTTCCAGCATGTACCGCAGAGTCTTTACAGGACCATTATAAACTTCTTAGATGTGATTTTTATTCATATAGTTCAATGGTTGCTTTTCAAACATCCACCTGCCTGCACCAACACCTCCTCTACCTAATGCAAGGACATTGTCCATAGTTCCTGCAGCACATGCAGCACGTCAAGAGGCTGCATCTGAAACATTCAGGCTGTGTATTTTAACATTTCTTTCCGCAATAGTTCCTTCTCTGCAATACTTCTAGCTTTATCTGGGTCTGGAGGATCATCTTTAAATGGAACAAAAGGCTGGTTCTCATAGACCTGTCTTACGGAGAGGATCTCCTGTCTGGATTTCATGCCACTAAGCATTATTTTTCTGGCCTTCTGAACATCTAAATGATGAAGGCAAAGCCATTTTTAGCCTGCTGCACATCTAAAATCATATTACATATTTCAGATCCGTGACATAAAATCTTAGAAATTATTTTTTTAAGTGGTTTCTTAATATTGGGTGTAAACAATTGTATAAATATCTTAGTTCACATAAAGTGCTTTGGGTGCAGATCTGTGGACACAGTGGACTTTGTTGGAGAGCTGGCTCCTCTAGTGGGCTCAGAATATACGGATATTTCCTTTGGAGTTTTGCATAAGTATTGGGAAGTTCTCCTGTGTTTCTATGTATTGGGAGCAAGTAAATGCAAAGGCAGAAGTTCCATTCTGTTTTTCCTTTGTGTAAAAATTTCCTGTAGTCTGCTAAGTTTTAACAGTAGCAGATGAACTGTTGAAGTCAATGTGATTTCCTGGTACATATTTTCCATCTTTAGTGTTGGGTTGTCTGTGGTTTATGGTTGTTTTTTCTGTCTTTTTTTCCCCCTCCTGTTTTCTTAAGCATAGTAATACAGAAAACTATTTTTCTATTCTGCACAAAAGCTAGTTCTGCAAGCATCCAAGCAACAGGATTATAATAAGATCTGGAGAGACACAATCTATCAGCTATTGCTCAGAATGCATAAAACCAATCTTTTGAGCTAAGAGCTGTGATATTTGCACCATAGAAGATATGTGAAAAGAAATGTGGAATTCATGCAAAATGATGATTGAGCAGTCTTGGAGATTTTGCTGCAACAAATGCAGACTTTGCACTGTAAGCATAACAAACTAGCTGTAGCTTATGTTCATTTTAATTTCTTTTGAAAGTGGTATTTTCTAGGCTTCTGAGAGTCTGTGGTGACAAATTATACATATTTCCAGATTCAAAACAAGGAAAGAGGAGACTGTTCAGCAGAGGAGGAGAAAATGCAGAAGTTTTTACCTTGAATTTTTTTTGTCACAATCTATAGGTACTTACTGAGCCTTCTAATATATTTTGTATTACATTATGTGTGCTTAATTCCTGAAGTCCATATATTCCCACCACTTCTATAGGTTTTTAAACATCATTATTCAAAACAGAAAAGAAGACCGCATGACAGACCAATGTCTTAACTTCTAATTTGCATAAGGAAAGATCCCTTATTAAAAATACAGACCTTTACTTCTTTAGCAGATGTGGTGATCTCTCTGTCAGAGTGAACAGCCTTTTCCTGAGCTGCCTTCTCAATCTGCTGTTTTAAAATCTGTGTTACAGTCTTTGGGAGCTCTTCATTCTGAGCTGAATTGATTACTGCAATGGGAAGAAGAATAAAGAGATTGGTTTTCCTCCAACCTGCATTTTATAAAATTGACTTTATCAGTGAATTATAAAACGTTATCTTGGAAAAATTATGTTTAGCCTTCTAGAAGTCTAGAGAGTCACTTGATCAGTACAGAAATCCACAGAGAAAATGACAGAATAATTGTTAAGGGACATGATATAAACTACTGGTTTGCCATACCTGAGTGGTGTGACAGAGCCAAAGGGTGACTGAGGTCTGTGGGAGAATGGAATTCTTGTTCAAGGGCTAAACTGCAGCAGCAGCAGTGTCTTAACACTGTCAACATATTCTGCAGGGTTATTCAGTTCAGCTACAACCTGAACCTTCCCCATCCACAGCTTCGTACGTGCATGGACTAGTGTTTGCCTGTATTTTCAGACAAGTTGTCAGGTCCCCCGCTCTTTCAAGCAACTCAGACCATATTTAAAACCATATCCTTATGCAAACATAATCTTTTCATACTGAATTCTCAACTCATTTCTTAAGTCCCATTGAAGTTAAGGAATGTGCATTGCTGAGAATTCAGAGCAGTGTGTGTTTTCATGTTTATGTGCTAATTTCATTGGGGGAATAAAGGTATTTGCCATTGCTCATTTATGAACCTTTATTTTCATGCCGCTTCTTACCTGTGTCATGCTGAGTGAGTGTAGGAGCCACTTTCATTTCATGAGTAACTTGTTCATGAGGAGAAACCTGTGCACAAAACCTTCACTTTAGTCATGATTTAGTTCAGTGCATAAGAATTTTACATAGTTCTGAAACCATATTTAAAATATTGCATCGATGAAAAATATGAATGTAAATCTATAAATTATCATGATAAAAATATGTTAAAAACACTTAGTGAAATACCTTTAAAAATTATTGCTCACTGACTAATGAGATAAGCTCTCAGAAGAAAAATCCAGATCCTGCTGTACCAAGAGGTAAAGGAGGAAGAAGCAAAGCAGGTATGTGTCAGTATCAGTGTAATTTTTCTAATGAGATAATTATTAAATGATATAGTTACCTCTTGTGTTTGAGAGGCTTCTGTTCGACTTTCTTTGGAGGTCATTTCATTATACTCAGCTTCCCTGGTGCTACTTGATACTGTGTGGTGCCTGTTACTTGATGTTTCCTTGAGACAAACAAAAAAAAAATCACATTAACAGCTAATAGTAAATCAGTTTGGTTTTTTTTGCTGAATGGCTGTCAGAAATTAATTCTAATGTAAATGGTGTAACTAGACTAACCATTTTATAGCAGGGTCCCATTATTATTATCTTTGATATTTATTGCTATCAGCATTGGAACAGGCTTTTTTATAACACAGAAGATGTCAAGTCTTTGTTACTGCAGCAAGACAGTGGCCAGCAGATACGGCAAGCTGCATGAATAAATACAATGCATAATTGGACTGGGAGGGGACAGAGGTGACAAGGAGGACTTGTTCTGGCTTTATGTGCTGTGCCTCCAACTTATTGCCTGGCAGTGGACATAATGCTATTGCAACTTTTGAAAAGGAAGTGTAATATTCCTGTATGAGGTGATGACTCCCTGCATATGCTTTACAAAGTTCTTCCATTGCAAAAATCATGCTGAATTGCAACTGTGAAAAATATGACCCATAGAGTAACCATAAGATCCTATAAAATAAACAGGGTAGCACTGTAACTACAAGCCTGACAACTGCAGCGTAACAAGCAGAGTGTATCTTCAGGAGCTTAAAGCACTGTCCAAGATGTCCATGTAAACTGATTTCTGAGTCTGTGTTTGGATTGGCTCCAGCTTCTGATAGTGATTTGTTTTCTTATTTGAAGCCTGCCATGGAACTTGTGTTACATCACTACCAGTGTCCATGGGGTACTTTGAGACTTAGTGATCAGAAGAAATAAATCTGAAAGATTGATATTATTAAGGCAGCAGTCCTGTGCTTCCTCTCCTATGCATACAGAGCCATCTAACAAATAATTTCACTGATGTCAAATTATATTTTCTTCTTCCTTTGTTAGAAGGAGACTTGTCTATTAGTTTCTACTGATAATAAGCTAAATAAAAGGAGCTTCTGGTCCCTCCAGCAAGAGTATCCAAAGTGTTCAATGTAACTTGAATGGAAGCAGTACTGTGTTTCTGAGATGGCTGCTATACAACTAGTGCAACATAGAGCTGTATGCTTCCTGCATCTCAAGTTCTGACTGTTACTTGAAATTCAGTTAATTATGGGGCAAGAAATTAGTTCTTTCTCTTAGTCATGCCATGACAAAGCATGCATTTATGGTATTTATTCCACTGTCAAACTAAAGAATGCTTACACTGCTTGCATCTCCATTAATATTTCTGCTGAATCAATGTAGGAGTCATCTACTACTGGCCTGTAATTTCTGACATGCTGTAGGCAGCAAGGTTTCTTAGATCTATGGCAGAGAATCCCCTCCATGGGCTTTAGGAATTCTTTTCCACCACTGTGCTGCCAAATCCTGTTTCAGCTATAAGATGAATTAGAACTGCATGAACAAAAGGTAGAATAAATTTTCTTATTGCTGGACCAGTAAATGATTTAGTGCATTACCAGTATCAAAATGAATCCTGTCTGAACTGTCAGAGTGCATTGAGGCTTGAGGAGAGCAGGTCACAGCGTGTCCTGCTTTTACAGGATGTCCTGTTTTACACTTGCAGGTTCTGTGTACATAACAGTTGTGAGGGAGCTGCACAACATATGAGGAGATGTAGAGGTAACCACATACCAGGTTGAAAAGAAGCAGTTCAAAATAAATTAAGTGCAAAATTTTCCATCTGTTCTCTGTTTAATGACTGTGTAGGTGTATGTCTGATATGCCTTTTCATTCTATATGGATATGCTTTTTAATATATTTATGCATATATATGCTTTTTCATTTAAGATATGCTTTTTTGTTCTAATGTGCATGTTTTAGGTATGTAATTCAAGCTCTCATTACTGGAAAAGCTCATTCATGAGACATGAAATATGTTCACAGTAGTCATTATGTGTCCTTTGAATGGTGTGGGGTATTAAAAAGAAATATAATTAGACTTAATGTAGTCAGGAAGCAAATCTAATCTGAATGTCACTAGTGCTTTATTGCCGTAACTTTGGTACTGCTTATGAAGTAGTTGCCATATTGCAAAACAGCATAATAATTTAATGCTATAGCTATGGCCATCTAAAATGCAGCCCAAATATTATGAGCCAGATTTTGATGATATAATTACACAGCCTTGCTCTGGGTGTGCTGGGAGGAAGAGGGACATGGAGGATCTCTTATTTTGTATGTCAGTCAAAATGGCTAATTGAAATTCCAGTAACAGGATGTTAAATGCTGCTTGTTTATTACTCTGAATAAGTGGAGAGTTAGAAGACCTGTGGTTTCATCCCTCCTCTATAACTGCCAGCTGCTGGATTTAGGACTACTGTAGGTGGGATTAATTTAGTCTACCCCATTATGATTTGTGGGATGTTTTGTAGATCCTGTGGACTTGGTAGTATATTCTAAAAAATTGGTCAATTACATTTTGTTTATGGCATGAGTAAGCTTCCAGAAACAGTGCCAACTGGATGATTATTGGCATGCTGCTCAATCATGAATGTTTTCTTACAATGTTTAAATTTTCTTTCAGTTTTCTCTATCCTCTAGTCTCTCACATTTGTTTTCTGTCACCCTTTGTGTGGGCTGCTGGCCTTCCCATGCATATCTGTATGGTGCTTAACACAGAGGACTATAGTGTACAGTTGTGTCTCTGGGTCATAAGTCATTCTAACCTAAAACAATACTATTTAAAAATAAATATATAAGTCTGAGAGTAAGCCTGTATAAGTTCTGTTAGAGTGGGTTTTTTATGTAGGCATTCAGATTCTGTTACTGAAGTGAACTGTAATTGCTACACACATTTTATGTTAATGTCCCATAGAACATCTTTAGTGCTTCTGTACTGCAATGATTTAGATAGAATTCATATTGAAATTGTGCCAAGATTTGAATTATCAGTAATTGTTTTGTGTATTTAGACCAAGGTTTGCTTTATTGTGTTGATATTTTTACAGTTTCCTTCTGTTCTAATAATAAACAAAGCATACTTTCTCTTTCAAAAATAGAATTTTTTCAGCTTAGAATATGTACAATACATTATATGTATACATGCATAAAATATGTATACAGTTCTCTAAGTATGTATTTCAAGAGGATCGAATGGCTCAGAGGTTCATCCAAGCACAAGAATGACTTTTGCTATCTCACAGTTGATGCATAATGTGTTTAGTTGAACTGTACATTATGATCAACATATAATCACACAGAAGTTGGCTAATGTAATATTGTTTATGCATTGGCAAATTTAGAACTTTCTGTTCAAAATGAACAGTATGTACAAACTTGTAAGCAGCAGTGGAATCTTCAGTTACATTAGTGACAGTGGTATGGCTGTTTGGAATGGATCTGCATTTTTTCCTCAAAACAGTGCTTTTTTACCTATTTGTGTTCTTAGCACAGTCTCACTGCACATCAGCACTGTGAGTCTTGCAGAAATTTTGTATACGGACTTCACTTATCTGCACTTCATCTCTATGATTTGTCAGCCTTGCTTATTTGTATGTATATACTTAAGGTGTCTTGGGCACTATATGAATGATTTTCATAAAAATGTAAGGTTTTCACCATTCACTGACATTGTCCCATTATTTAATCTTATTCTCTGTGATTGCTATTGTTGGAGGTTGGGTATTGTTTCTTTTGTGTTAGTTCAATTTTTTCTGTTAGGTTGCTAGGTAACTAATTCCTGGGTACTTAAGCAAAACAAAGCAGTGGCCATGCAGGCGTTTCAGAGCTGATATTTTCTGATAATGGGCCATTAAGGCTCACCAATGACCTGAGACATTACATCATCCCTTTGGGAGATGTTCCGCCCGGCTGGGTGGGGACCCAGCATCCCTACCTAGATAGAAAGGGGAGACATAGGGAACAGCAGGACATCCTGTTGTCCACTGGAATTCCCAGAGGAAGACTGGACCCATCTCGCCACCACTGGACTTTCTTCAGGACCATCTCTACTCCACAAGACTGTGTCTGTCACTCCAGGAGGATTCATCTGGACTGCTTCTAACACCCAGAACAACAGGGTGTCAGGTCATGTCCCTGACTCTGTCAGGGGTTTCTGGGGTTTTAGTTTATTTTATTTGCATATTTTTCTATACTATTACATTTTTATTTTTAATATCCCTATTAAAGGACTGTTATTCCGATTCCCAAAACTTTGCCTGAAAGCCCCTAATTGCAAAATTATAATAATTTGAGGGGGCAGGGTTTACAGTCTCTATTCAAAGGGAACTTCCAGCTTTTGTCCTTTCAAAACCAGGACAGCTATAAAATGGGCAATTACTACAGTAGCTATCTTAGGAAATTCCTCTGGAATGACCCTCAGTGAAGGAGGGGTAGCTATGCCTGTGTCAGCTCTAACATTCTATACTATATGGTTGAGTGAATATCGTGTTTTCTCTCTATTTCACTCTTCTGCTGTGTTGGAGGTTCAGCTCACTTGCCAGCAGTGGCTCATTTCTGACACTGTGTCTGAGCAGTGGGGTGGCTGAGCTGGGGTGGCCAAGCACTCCAGGCTGGCACCTGCACAGGGGTAACACTGGAGCTTGTGGCCTCTTCTCATCTTGGTGGCTGATGCTGGAAGGTGCTCATGGTGCCAGAACACAGACCAGGTCTCTAATCAGAGTCTGGTTGAGTTTATGAGCACAGGGCAAGTCTGTGATCAGATTTCGTTGCTGCTCACCATGTTGGACACGAGTTTATTGAGCTCTACATGGCACCTATTCCAAGGAACCAATCTCCAGTACAGTGTGGAGAGCTAAGAGTGATAGCTGCTGCCTGAGAAAAACAGGGAGATGAATACTTATTATTTGCATATTTGATGACAATATTTTGAATGAAAAGTCATGAACTCCAAACAATGATTGAATATGTAGTAAAATGTTCAGCTATTTAGATTACTGTTTAAAAATTTAACTGTGTACTTATTTTATCTTGGATTAATAGTTTGAATTTTTCCAGATCTGGAGATCTGTCTTCAGACTATGTGTTTTCTCTGTTTTGCCCCAGGATGGATTCAGTGACCTTGAATAATCTTTCAACTACTTAAGTGTATAATCCCATTTTCCATGAAAGTGCAGTTATGTTAGATAGAAATGGGATTTTATGGTCTTGCAGTAAGTTATTTAACCTAAATTTAAAGATGGTTCTGTATGGTCGGAGTGATTTTATTTTTCAGTGTATGTGGCTATTTCTGCTGATGATTTGAGAGAGCCTCCTCTACTAGCTACAGAGGAAAAATACATGGATAAGTATGCTTTGAGGTCACCTCTTGACTGAAGAAATGGAACCATTATAGTGGCTCTGTGGAGAGATAGATGTCCTGGGAAAATGTACCTACACATCACAGAAATGAAATTACTGGTTCTGTGTAAGAGAAAAGTTATGTAATTTCTGTACAGGATTCTGTATTCCTTCACCCAGAAGACTGGCAGGTAGAGTGGGCCATGCCATCAAAACAGTATGTACATAACACTTCCTATTACCACAGATTATTATGCTCTGGTGTATGTCCCACCATGGCATTTTTCTGCTTACTTAAAGATGCATTAATCCCCCTGTAGCAAACTGTGTCTTCTTTGCTACAAACTGGAGTTTTGTTTATTGTCTATGCAAATTGTTGATGTAGGTATTAATGTATAAGAAATGAAATATGAATGATAGAGATGATGATATCTGTTTAACATTAAATAAACTTGTGGCAAAATATTAATATGTCATTTTCTACAAAGCTTGGAGAAAAACATTGCTTAAAAATCTCTCCAAGAAGTGCAGGATGGTAAAGCAATTTACTGTTTTCAGAGTTCACAGGACAGATTGTACAGTGTCTCATTGCAGAGGATTTCACAGAGTCCAAAATCATTATCTCCTACAATAATTTTTCATGGTAGAGCTTAATGAAGCAATGTAATATAAAGGTCTTTTATCTGAAGTAACACTTAACTGCTGCTTTGTTCTACTTTTATGTAAAGTCTGGATTCTTCTGTGCAGGTTTTGGTCTGTTTAGGGAAATTTATTAGATTTAATTCAATTCTCCTTTTGAAAGAGAATGACTTAACATCGAGTACAATAAATGCAAAATGTCACCATGACACGTGATAATGTATGTCACAGTCTTGTAGCAGGTTTCAGTATAAACTACTGCTATAGTAATAATCTGCTTTACTCAATCTAAGTCTAGTTGAGACTAGTCTGTAGTGAGTGTTCGTCTGCATAAAAAGTATATGAATCCCGTGGTACATCTCAAATATAAAATTCTCTGAGTATGAACATTAGAGAAATGTTGTCTTAGTCATAATGAAAACTTGTCAGTAAAACAAGCAATCATATTTTTTCCTCAGTTATCTAGGCAGAGCAGGGCAGACCTAATTTGTTGGCATTAAAATGCTCTTGGTTACCTGTAAAGATCTATGCTGGTGCTGGTACTGAACAAAGGTCTTTTTTGGAGACATCCTTTGCACCTTCTCGAAATGTTTCCTCACTGCTGCCAGGCCACCAGGCACAGTACAGAACTTGGACTTCTGTGAACTCTAGAGTGATAAAATAAGACCAGTTGTTTTCTATTTGCACTAAAGACATACTTCTATGACCTACTTTTTTTTTTTT
>WEIU01015308.1:98441-146213 GCA_013389925.1 Aegithalos caudatus
TTTTTTAACTAGTTAGCACCAGTATGCAGGAATGATGCAGACAATCATAAATACTGTTTTTGGCAAGTTCATAGGTCACTGCACAAGAGCCATACTTGATGATTTATACAACATAAAGGTATGCTTGGCCTGAATCTTGAGCACCAAAAAATGTAAGTCTCATCTGCTTGACTGGCAGTATCAACTACTTTCCAGAAAAATCCTTCTGCTGTTCCCTCTTCTGTTGTCTCTTGTGAATTCTGTGGCATTCAGAGTTGCCACCTGGTCCTCTCTGTGTTTCCAATGGGTATTGTTGAAAAACATGCAGAGAGCTTCAAGCAGGCCCTTGTGAGATGAGCTGCCCCCCCAACAGCAGCAATGAGGGTCACAAGAAGGCACTTACCTCAGGCTTCCTATTCTAGTTCTGTGCCTTATCTGTTACTTTTTAGATGGTATTGGATGAAGCTTTCAGCATTTTAATTTATTAATCACTATGCAGAATAAAGCCCACCCGAAAATTAGGAATACATTTGTAATGAAGCTACTAAGTAAAGTTAGATTCTACTTATATATGAGCAAGTAAGCAGATCATGAAAAACCAGCTTTTTTTTCCCTGTGATGAAGGCTGCATGATAATACATATACATGGATATGTGAGTATGGAAAGTAATAGTTTTAATAAATTAACATTTCAGGCACACCTTAACAGCCATTTGGATATATTTTAAGCAGGTAAATGCAGTTATGGGTCCTCTAATGAAATGTGTGAATTCCCTTTAATGGAACCAAATATGAAGTTCCTTTTTTCAGGCAACCATCCATTTCAGCAAGTAATTGCAAAATGTTTCTGAGTATAAATGAAATCATTCCTATGTGCTCAACACAGGTTGGATCAGGCTTCGTGCAGTTCCTTTCATTGTGAGAGAGAGAGTACTAACTTCAGCAAAGTTTCCAGTTGCTGGGCCTAGGGAACTGGGACTTTCTCAGACAGGTGGAATGCAGGAATCTGCTCCAAATACACATCAAGCAGTTGGGAAATAAGCAAGTCAGCAGGAAGAAATTTGATGGCTGGAAAACCTGGACTCTGCTGGCTGTTTTCGCTATGTGGTTTCTGGATTATCCAGACACCCAGAAGGTCCCTTCAGGCAATGTAAACCATATTCCCAAGACTAAAGTGCAGGTAAGACTGGGAATCCTTCTACAGCTGTACTTGCATGTGGATGAAGATGATGTCTGGTGAGAGCTGAATTGTAGTCCTTTTGCCAGATATGGTGTCTGATTTACAGAAATTACTCCAGCCTAGTTTACAGTGAGAAAAAGGTGTTCTTTCCATGTGCTGAAAGTTTAGTGTAAAGAAAGACCACTGGCATTCTCACGTTAGAGCAAGCCCTCATAATGCCTTCCTTTCCTTTCTGCAAGGGATCCGAGCTGCAACTTCTAGCTGGGATTTTAAGATATGGTAAAAACACGCTTTTTAACCCTTAGTGTTTCTGCAGAACTGAGGAAGATTTTCCTGGCTGAGATCTGAAGACACAGTTTTCAGATATTCCTGACTGATAATTCAGTGTGTGGGGAGGAGGTTTTACTGGTTATAAATTCTGTTAACCAAATATGTTATGTGCTACTTGGTATCAATATTTTGAATTTTGCAATAAAATACTTAATCCTATTGATAGACATATAGAGAGAGATGTAAAACAAAATTAAGAATTTTTTTTTCCTTACTATTCTTTTATATAATGCCAATTTTAAATATTTTTATTTCAAACCCATACTTTTTCATATATCTTGTCTCATAGAGCTACTGTTTTTAAATGCAGCAATTTCAAATTCTTTAGTTTGAACGGGAAGAGGTCGAAACTTAATGTGCTTTTGAATATGATATTATTATTTAGTAATAATTTAATAATGCAGAAGCTGCTGGCTTAATCTATCACAAGCCTATGTCCCTGATAAATGCAGCTCATACAACAGTGGAAAGAAAACCCAGTCCTTCTGATGAGTTAAAGGGAATTGTCCAGGTGACCAAAGCTTTATAGCATGAATAATCTCAGTAGAGATAGACTGATGCATGAATAAGTTTACTAAGTAGGTTTGTTAATTTAATTGTTAATTTAATGTTAATATCAAATTTTGATCCCCTTAATGGTCCATCAGTCAGCTTGGATAAATAATGTATGGTATGTCACTGCGCAAAGCAAATGGAGCAGTAGGAAGGTAAGAAATCATTGATATCTTACATGGGCAAAGGACACAGCAGCCTTGTACATAGCCATTCTTTCTTTAAAGGAGACAGTCTCCTGGAAATCCAGCAGTGTGTTATCAGCCCTGGGAGTGCTCTCTTTAGACAATCCTCTTACAAGTTTGCGAGACTCTGCTGTAAGTACAAACAGACATAGTATTTTCTGAGAGGAAATTAGCTACATTTTTTCTAAATCTTGACATAAAAGCAGTAATAGAAAGAGGAAGTATGATTTTTAACAAGTTTATCTTATTGTCAATTTAGAGCTTAGACAGTACAGAAAAATTAAGGTTAATGAAACTTTTCAGAGTGGGGGAAATTTCTTGAGTAAAAACAATAAACTTTTTAAATGAAAAAAATGTAAAATTTAAACAACAAGCATAGTATCTTTCTGATAGTATTATATTTATATTGTTTTATACTATAAAAATAATTTTAAGTACTACAAATAATCGATTATAATTAGATATATCATGTTCTAATTAGCCTTAGACTTTATAGTATTAATTTGCTCACTGAAGTCTGTTATGAGTCTGTTTTAGATTTTAGTTCTTTACTCATCTTACATTAGGGTACATTTTACTTGGTTTAGTATTACTAAAACCTTGTAGAAAATAATATCCATTGCTAGCTCCATTTTAACCTTGTTTCAAGGCGTGAAGGCATTATAGACTTATCTAGAAGTATTTGCAATTCAGCTACAGTTCATGTGGAGACAGCAGCTCAGAGGACTCCTGAAAAAGCAGCTCTGAGTTACTAGCACTAGGAGATACTTCTGCTGCTTTCTGCACTTATTTGACTGTGTCAAAAGAATTCCATATACCCCAAAAAGTGCCTTAAGTTTAGTGTAAAGTTATTTTTCCTTCTTTTAGACAAAGGGAAGAGGTATGTCATGATCATCTCTCTTGTCTGTGGTAAGAGAAATGCAACAGAAAAAAAGGTACTTTTGAACAACTGTCTGTTCTTCTGGCACAGAACACAGTACCAGGGAAGGGGTATCCCACCAAACAGGGAAGATTTCCAAGGCACGCCTGGTCTTTCTGCCTGCTCCTTCTAAAACTGTTAAGCTGGCATAAGTGTACAAGGTTCAGATATAGCAAGCAAATGTAACAAGTAATTTTAATTTTCAGTAAAACTCAGATGCAGATATGCACAGAAGCGTGATCTCAGTGTAAATATACTCAATTCCTTAGTATTTTTACCTGACCCTACTCATAACTTACATAAGGATAATTTTCTGTTATGCTTATACCATGCAGTAATTTTGCATATTTCATGTTATCATGATAGACAAATAATTGTACAGTTCAAGAAATAATAATAGCAGCAGTGAAAGGGTCAGTCAGCTGAAAGTAAAAGAAAGATTTTCAGGGAAAGTAGAAATCAGAAGAGTGAGAAAACTGCTGTTTTTCAGCTAAGTCTGTGCATTAAACCAAAGCTAACCAAAACCATGAAAAAATTGAAAGTACACTTCAGCAACACAGCCCACCACAGCCGTAAAGTGTCAGATCGTTTTTAAAGGCAGATTGAATTATGTAACACACCAGAATGAATTTTTTAAGCCATTGCTTTAATTATTAAGAATGTTTAGGAGTTAAAAATCTTTCTTGGTATTTTGGTTCAACAAGGGGTTTTTGGATTGTACATAGTCAGAAGCATGGGAATGGTTTCATTAAATGCAATGGGAATACTCGTGCATGAAGTTAGATGTGGTTTAATTCCTTGCTAATATGGGGCCAATGAATTTAATGGACTGTTTTAAAAACATTTTAATAGATACATATTATTAACCACCTGGGGAGTGAAGGTGTAATAGAAACTATTCTCTTGTTAGCTTTAAAAGCCTTAAACAGAAATTTTTTGTTTTGAGAAGCTAGTTGGTTTATAACATAACAATGAGACTCTTTGTAGTGGTATGAGAGATTGTATGGACTAAACCTTTTCTCATTCATTTTGCTCTAAGCTTTGCTTATTCAAGAGAACTTGAAGGTGTAATATATTCTGATTCTTTCAGAGATAAATGTATTTTTAAGGTGAACTAGTAAGAGCCTTATCAAGATGAGCTATGCCAACGAAATCTGCTTGCTTTTGTCATATGGGACTTGTATGATAGTATCTATTTCAGAGAATTTAATTATTTTATTAGTTGTGAGTTACATTAATTCTATCAAGTAAACAAAGCCTGACAAATCTTTTGTGCTTAATAGAACTTGAGAATGGCTTTTTACCATTTTTTTTCAAAAATATGCCTGCATAGCTATCCAGTATGGGCTTCTCCAGGTTTTCATGGTAGGTTGAAGAGCAGTATGAGCATTGCCTTCATTGTTTTCCAGTGGAGACAAAAGCAGTTGTTGGCATTGTTTTGGCATAACTGAAACATTTAGGAAAAACCTCCATTGCACTTTAGTGGTTTGAGGGTATTGTTCTTGCTGAAAAATTGAAGCAAGTTGGCATATATTGCTTATTGGTTATAAAAACCTCAAATCTCACAGTGATGGGAGAAAAAAAATTATGGATCAGCATTATCTTATTTTTTTCAGGACCTGAGTATTTATTCAAGTGCAGAGTTGTAGATTTCAGTGCCTGATGTCAGCTATTAGAAGTTTAAGAGTTTTCACCAGTGGATTCAAACTAAAATAAGTCTATAGGGAATTTACTTCTCATAAGACTGTCTGAATGCAAAATGGGATATTATGGCTCTCACAGGAACATAGAAAAACATTATCCCCTTTGAGGCTGTCAAATTTTTGGAAAAAGCTTCATGTATAAGAGGTATGAATTGTTGGCTGTGCACTTTTGCATAAATCATATTCTTTGTTATTCCCGGTGGGTCAAAAAATGCTTCTGGAACATGCTGTGCCGTATTTAGGCTCAGAGGCAAAGTAGATGTGGAATGGAGGATTCTGTTTTCTTGTCAGAGAGGAAGAAAAAAGGCTTTGTACTAGAAATCTCTAGAAGGAGAAGGGGAAAACACACTCAAAATAGTCCTTAAATCCAAAGATACCTGAAAAACTTCAGAAGATACAGAGAAGAGGCACAAAAAAATATTGCCACAGAGAGAACTGTATCTCTGTCTATTTAATGTTACATAGTTGTGGGGTGATATGGTCACAATATATCATTATCCCTCCTGGAAGAAATGAGCAGGTATTAAAGGTCTCTTATTTTGATAGGGGAAAAAAGAAAAACAGCCAGTGGCTGAAATTGAAACTTGATAAAAAAACAGGTCTGAAGTTTGAACCATTATCTTAATAAACTTAGTAGCATTAACTAGAAAAGGTCTTGTGCATTCAAATTTCCCTTTCCCTTTATCTATTTCTAGAGTCTGAAATAGATAAATATGCAGTTTAAACACTTTCTTTAAAAAAAAAAGAAAAGTGGAATCAATAATTTTTTGATATGGTGTAGAAGGCTTATTAATTTAATTGGGAGACTGGACAAGTCTTTTAATGCTATTCATTTGGGTAATCTGTCATTTTATATAAGGTCAAGTCCTAGACACTCAGAAGTCAATAAGTAGTTGTTAATCAATTTGATCATGCATATCCTTTCTCTGTTAAAGCAAACCGAAGCATAGGTATCACCTCTTTTTGATATCATCAAGCACTGGTCTCCAAAGCAGAATACGTGCACCTCAGGGGCTGTGCAAGACAGTCCTTTGGGGTGCAGGAATCTAATAGTTTTTTGTGAATAAACACTTCTTGAATATTTTGTTTTTCATCTATCCTACTTTAACTTTTATTGTGGTGTATGTTGCCTAGGGTTGTACTAGTAGCCTAAGGTTGTACTAGTAGAGTAGTACAGGTACATGAGTTGTAAATAAATATACAAACATTGTGGGGGCAGACTCATAAATATTTTAGTGGTAGAGGTGAGCATCGGAAAGGTTTGGAGACCACCACCTTAAAGCAAGGTAATGCTAACCTTCAGAGCTGTTGCTATAGCCATTTTCTGATGACATCTTTTCAAAGATTGCTCTCCCTCGTTTCACACTAGACTCCTCCTGAGAAACGGCAGAATGGTTCCCAAGCTGACTCTTCAATGGTGATGAAAGTGAATTTCTCTCACTTTCTGTTTCCTGTTAGGAGACATCAAGAACAGGGTATGTATTACAAGTTATTAATTGGAAAGAGATGTGGGTTTTGGGACAAAGGGAGTGTACAGAGAGGCAGTGGTTTAAACACCAGTTGCTCTTTCAAACACTTCTTGTGCATAGAAAAGTTGACAGATGGAAATTTTATTAACTTCATTTATCATTACATAAGAATATGTAAAAACAGCAAATGATGTCTTGGAAATCAGATGTACATGGGCATTTGTACGTCAGAAATTTCATTTTTAATTCTGCTGTAACTTAACTGAATTTAGGTTAGCAGGTAAATGTTCCATACAGGTAGTTTACACAATATTGTTAGCCTCTCATAATCCTTCTGTGGCCTCAGCCCTTTGAGGCAAAATGGGTAAATTATTGATAACCAAGGCTTTGACGTGCTGCAGTTTGTGTTTTTGGGTGCTTCTCCTTCCTTCCAAGCAATGTGCTGCTCAGTATGGAGTTGGACACAATGACTGTAAAATCTCATCTACAGCTCATATGTTAAATAAATTACTGAAATGGCTGCAGTAGCAAAAATATTTTTTCTTTTTAAGGGAGTAACTTAAAAGGTTCACTGCATGTCCATTTCTGTCGTCCTGAAAAAAAAGTATGGGTATCAAAAGAAAAAGTCACTAGGTGATTGGTCTGGTGACAGCATAAATCTCTCCAGTAAAGTTTTGCAGCACTTATCTGCTAGGTCCCTTAATTACTTAAATGGCATAGGTTTTCAAAATGTACGTGCTTCATTAGACTACTTCCTTTTTATTGTTTGCAGACAGCTTTATTATTGAATACAAATTTCATGCTACCCTTGTATATGATTTCACTGAAGTAACTTCTAACTGCTTTTATACCTAGATATTCTGCATGGTGTGTGTAAGAAGCTCCTTGACACTTCCATGCTCTTTCCTCACTAGTCTGTTGATACTCTCAGGTTGTACACCCCAGTCAGAAGTGATGCAGTGGCACAGTGCAGTGAGACAAGCTCTGTGACCAGGCTGGGTTACAATACACAGCACAGGCAGGAGAGGGAGCTTGGCCAGAATGGGGGTGTGCAGAGAGGGATGGTACTTGTGTGCCAGGGGTAGCAGGAGACAGCAAGTGGCTGAAAGGAATAGGGTATTTTGTCTGGGAAGGGCTGTGGCTTAAAAATATGAATAATTTTGTATCCTTTTTCAGAGTTGGTTATAAGTTACAATTACAGCCCAGTATTGATTGTGGTATTTTGGTTTAAAATCAAGAGCTGACCATTATTGTCTTATGGATGATCCATGAAGCAGAAATGGCTCTGCAGAGGAGAAATGAAGGATGGGGAGTCAGAGGAGAAATTAAAAGAAAATGCAGCTATACATGTTGTTAGATCATGTTTGTCTCCTCCAGGTACTGCAGACAGCCAGTGCCTGGCATAAATGGGAACAGACTCAGGATCATCTTGCCCCAGCATTGTGTGTGCTTTCCCAAGTGAACATGAGAGAATCACTTCAATGAAGTTCTAACTTCTACAGGATTAGAACAAATTAGAGAACTCAAAATATAGTGTTTTCAATTACAATTGGCATTGCTGAGAACAAACTCATCTAGGTTGGAGGGTTGTTTTTTTTGTGGTTTTCTTTTGTAATTTCTATTACTTTTTTTTTTCTGTAGATACCAGTAGTAGCTAAAAACTTCAGAATTTACTGTTTCTTACTCTTATTCTTGCAAACCAGGGACTAATATAAATTTGATTTTCATTTTTCTTAACTCTTTGAATTTTATTAACTTGTAGCATGTTTCTATGATGTTTTTTCAAATTTACATCTCTGTGGTAGCAATTCCATTACCAATAAAATTTAAATAACTTAGTACATTACTACTAATTTTAATAAGAATTTAGAAAAAAATAATGCATTTTTGGACCATTTTTAATATGAATTACAGGAATTCATATGGCCCTAGTGAAGAGGTTTTCATGTAAATTCTCTTATGGAGAGATTTCTAAGATGTGGGCTACTATGGCAGAAGGTACTTTCAATCTCATCCTGCTCTAACCCCGTTTTGCAAAGAGCATCCTTGTCTTAGTGGGGGCTTTGGGGTGATGTTTTCTTGCATGATGGCTCCAGCTGCAGGGCTAGAGCTCAAATTTATTCCCAGGAAATGGTATTTCCTACTGTGAAAAAGTTTTTGAAAAGTGTTATGGTTACCATAAACTCAAGTTAATCAGGATAAATTTAATTTGCATTCTTTTCTATTGGGGTATCTCTACACAGATAACCTAATGACAGCAAATGTCAAAGACATCTTAATAAGGATAGAATTAACATTTGAAAAGGCACTGAGGTAGTGCAAGAGGTGCTTAATTAGAGGCTAATACATGCAACTCTTGCAAAACTCACAAAATTAAAAGTAAAACTTTCTGTTTTTTCCTTTTGATTAGTGCAGCATTCAGTTCATATCAGGCTTTTGTGTGGACTTGGTGGGATCAGGTATTTAACTGGGATATAAACTGTTCTGTTGAACACCCTGTTAGAAGCATTTATACAATTTCATTTTTGTTGGATATAATTTGTTGAAGTTTGACCATACTCAAGTAACTTCCTGTCATGTAATTACTTCAGTTTTATGTACTGCCTCTTATATTGTATTCTATTTTTGCATGTACTTCTCAGAAAAAGGTGATACAAGAAGGTATTTTTATGTTCTGATCTCATACTCTAGACATGATGAAAAGAATGAAGCATTGGAGTGCCAAATTGCAAGGAATATGCAATCATTACAGTTAGAAATGCCAACAGTAAAGATTCCAATTTCACTGGCCTACTGAGTGGCTATGCTTCATTTAGATAGTGAATTTTCCACTTGCTATCCAGTCCTTCACTAATCTGAAAGTCAGTAAGCCAGAACACATGAAGTTTTAAATAGAGGAAAACTATTTACCAAATTACTACTACCTTTTCTGCATACTTAGAACTACCTTGGATTGCAAGAAGAATTTGCATTTAGCATATAAAATAGATTTTTACATCTATGGTTAATGCTCAAAAATTTTAATAATTTTTGAAGGACATTTTTAAATGTATTCAAAAGATGCACTCATCCTCATCCTGTGTGTAACTGCATTCATTACATGTGTTACCTAAAGGAAAGCTGTTGACCACCTAACTTTCATTTTATATGTGGTCCCTACTAAAAGGATGCCTGTGTAAGAAAGGACAAAGGGGTAGAAGGAATAGGCCCAAAGAGAAAAGATAGAAGTGTAAGTTGAAAGGAACATAATAAATCCATAGTTATATGAGGAGGTAGGAAATGATTGGAGCAGTAGGATAAGTGTTTACAAACCAAATCTTGCTTTAAAGTCACTGTCCTATGTTACAATGTAAGATGTGCCCAAAGTATGTATTCTGTCACCACCCTCAGGAGCTGTTAAACCAGGTGGGGCAGTGTTTTCCCTTGCCCCTCTCTCTGGGCTCTCTCCTGTTAATGGGCCATCAATGCCTTGCACATGACTCACAGGTGGGAATTATCTCTGTTAATGGGCAATCAAGGACCCATTGTATGACTCATAGAATGATCTCAGCCCATTGGGAGATGCTCCACCCAGGGGGAGGAGCCAAGCATTCCCACCTGGATATAATCTGGGACAGCACAGAGGGCAGGGGCCTGCTGGACTCCTGGAGGACCAGAGCTACCAGACCTTTCTATGGGATCATTGTTTCAACAAGACCACTTCATCTGGACTGCCACCACCACCCTAACTAACAGGGTGTCAGGTTGTATAATCTTCATTTATTTTATTTCACTTTTATTGCTCCTATTAAATTGTATTTTCTGACTTGGAGTCTCTCACTGGTTTTACTTTCAAGCCAGCACAGTCACATAAAATCTTGATCTGTTAATGCATTTTACTTGGGTTTTAATTTTAAGGTAGGATTGCTATTCAAATAATTGTTTCAATGGCAGCTCAGGTTGCACTTTGAGGAAGTGACTCCTAACATTTACTAACATTTACATTGCCTACAAAAGCTGGCATCTCAAATTCTAATTCAAAACAAGAGACTGCTTTGCTGGTGAGTACACAGAAATTATTTGAGGCTAATTCTTCTGCTGTGTGAGTTGACAGTTATCTGGAAATCCCTCAATCATAATGAAATATTTTTTTTTTAAAAAAGATAAAACAGTACAATCTTTTCCTGTCTGGAAAAAACCTTTGGAAATACCAGCATGAGACAAGCCTCTTTCTGATACATTTCTCATCTGTAATTAAAATTACAGTGAAAATCCATTCTGGTGCAGTGGGAGTGCATGGAATCATGTCTACCATCTGCTGGAATGCTGATGGCATTATTAAGATTGATGATAGACCCCCTCAAGTGATTGTTAGAGAGGAGTGCTAATAACACCTGCTACATAAACTCTCTGATACCAGTAAGGAAACTGTTGAGACAAAGCCGTGGTTCTCGGTTGATGCTTTGCAATGCTCCAGTTCACTAAAGACAGAATTTCTCTGGAGGTTTTAAAAAGAGTCCCTGAAGCTGCCTGGAACCTGCTCATTCATTTTATCTCCAGACCAGATCCAGAGATGCGTATCCTTTTCAGCTGGAGACAGTTTTAAAGTAAGACTATTTTCATTTGGAGGAAGGGTATAAAATAGCTGTGCTGTGTATGTGAAAGAGAGGTCCTGAAAAGAGCTTGTGTCGACCTATTTGCAAAATTGCCATCTGTGATGGTTTGGGCTAGGATATAGTTAATTTTTTTTTTCACCATAGCTGGTATGTTTTGAATTTGTACTGTAAACAGTGTTGGGTAATGGGATGTTTCAGGTTTTTACTGAGGTCACACAGTTATATGCAGCCAATTGTATTATATTGATTTGAAATGTTATAGAACTTTTCACAGCATGATAATGAAGATTGGTGCTAAATAAGCAGGTGGAAATGGATTAAATAGGCAACTAAAAGATATAAAGTAGGTACAGAAGCTTCCCTGCCTAAACCAATCCTGTGCAGTGGTGCATATCTACTGGTATTTTTGGTAGTCAAAATACTTGTGTGTTTTATAAGCACATAAAGAAACCGAGGCCATAGTCAAGTAATTTTACAGTAGTCAAGCATGTTTGAATGAGCCTTTTAAAAGTATTATGGTACTATAGTGATTGTATAACATTTTTTAAAGGATGGCAGGTACAATATCTTTAAAAAACTAAATGAAGATAAAATTTATGAAGGAAAAAAAAAAAACCACAAAAAACCCAAACTGAAGTGTTTGATAGCAAATTTAAATAAAATCACATGAAAATCAAAGAGAATTTATACTGAGTATGTACTAGAAGTCTATACAACTAACTAGCAGTACATTACCAGAGTAAGAAGTCTGGATCTGAGACAGCTGTGTTTAATATAAAATATATTAGAAAGAACAGCAAAAAATACTATAGAGAGTACACACAGCATAGCTTTCTGACCAATATTAACAGCCTACAAGGTCTAGGCTTGGTTCAAGTCATGGAAACTGTTCAGAATCCAGTGCAATTAGTAATGAAGAATAATATCAGAGGGTTTTTTTTTCCAGCATCATGACCTGGGGCAGCAGAAAAAACTCTTCACATAGGAGGCAGAAATTGAGGTTTGAAACACAGTTAAAATTAAACATAGTAGCTTTCCTCCTCTGTCTCCTCCTTCCTTTTAAAATGTGCAAATATATAGCAAACATTTGAATCAAATATGATAACTAGCACAATTTATTTCTGTAATTCCAAAGTAATTGGAAGAACTTCCACCACTGTATTAAATAAAATCTGCACCAAGACTTTTTTATAGAATTCTGCTATTTTTTAGTGCAATAAAGTTTTAAGTGTCCAAAATAAACTTATTTTCTTTGCATTGCAGTTATAAAAGGAATGCTGCTGTATATTAAATTCATGTGTCAACTTAAGTTTATCTTTTTTCTTTTTTTTATTTATCTGTCATATTTAAGGACGTAATTTCTTATCTCTGTGTTTTCACCTGTACAGTGGAAATTTAGTAATCTTTATTTTATCAGTGCTGATGTTTGAATATATGCAAGCATGAAGCAAACATTATTTTTTGGTAGTTTCATGAGAACATGTGGGGGGTCCAGCTTTTTTGTTTGTTTCTTATAAATTCACAGACAATATTTGCTTTTCTTTGCACATTCTTGCTGAAATTTACTTAGATATGGAGGTCTGTCAGTGTAGACCTCTCCACATTCTTAAAATATCTCAGTGTGTGTTTCTGCCTTTCAGCAAAACAATGATTGTGAAAATGGTGTTGTCTAACATAATCCTTTTGTGCCTTGTATTGCTGCAGAAATTTACATTCTTTCTCTTGTCATTTTCCACGGTGATTTGCTATTTCATGATTTTTGTAATTATTTTAAATAGCTGTAAATTATTAATGTATGTTGTGATGTGAAACAGAAACTAAAAAAGCAGAAAGAAAAGCAGAGTGGGGGAGCAAATGGTTTACAAAGTGACCAGTACTTCTAGTTCTTGGTAGGCAGTCTGTTTTAACTCCACATACACTCTTTCCTCAACCCTCCCCTTTGTTTCCTTCTGAAATGTTGCCTTGGTGCTAAGATTTGACAATTTCCTGTAATGCTGGTTCCCACATTTCACTGATACCACTTTTTGAAGTGGACAGAAGTGTTTTCCTTTACTTGTTCAAGCAAGTAAGGCAGATCCCTCTTTAAGTCAAGAGCCAAAAGTAAAATGCACAGGCTTTAGTCTAGCTGCAGTCTTTCCCTTAGTACAAGGTCCGAGGAGTTGACACATTATCAAGGCTTAAATGTATTTATTTCCATTAAACATACAATAATTTAAGATAGTAATTTAAAAATAATAAATAATGAAATAATATTTTTAAATAATATTTTTAAATAATTAAATATGTGGTGCATTCTCTGATGTTCCTTCCAAAATTACAGAAAGTAACATATGTTTCAGTGCCCAGCACTTGTCATTTATTCAGGAATTACACAGGGCACATTCAACATAATTTGCCTGTACATCACCAGAGAATTGCATGCTGGGATTTTGGTGGTCAAAGCACTCATGAACTTAAAATTCTTTGTAAACTTTTTCTCAGTGAGATAAATTAAGTTTTACCCCACTGCTTTGTAAAATTATTATTTTTTAATAGAATAGTGGTATAGGCTCTAGATAGCTACTATCTTTAGCAAAGACTTTTAAATCTAATATTCATAGCATGCTTTTAAATTAGGTTTTTCCCCCCAGTATTACTGTCTATAAAAACTAGTAAAATTATGGGTTATCAGCATTCCCTTTTTTCGGAAATAGCATTCTATTTGGTCAGATACTGGACCAATGTTTGAAAATGAGCAATAAGAAAAAATGAAACATATTCAACAATGGAAGATTAACAATGAGCCTATAAAGAGAATATTATGTAAGACCTGTAGCTGCAGGGAATTCAAGATGAGCTATGAATGATGGAGTTTCTGAATCAATGGGTATAATTAGGGAGAGTCTCAAATTTAGTATTACTATGGACCATTTTCATGTCTGCAGTCCAGAAGTGATATTTAATATCTGTGACAGAATTTCATATAAACAGGCTTAAAGAAATACAGTGTAGAGCTTGAACACTGCTGGGTATACAGAGTTCACAGACTGCCTAATCTGGAGTAACATCTATTCTAAACTGGTGAATCAGGTGTTACAGTTGAAACAAACATACCATCATACCATGACAGAAGAGGAAAAGGAAACAGTGTTCAAGTATGGCAGTGGTATTTTCTTTTAAATTTTAATTTCCCATTTGCTAAATGCCTCATAATTGCTAAGTTTAGGATAATATGCCATGTTGCTTTAAATCTAGGCATTGAACATCTGGGGAGCATCTTTGCAGCATGTTTTAGAAAGAGACAATAGAGCAAGCAGAATTGCTGCCAACAGGGAAAAGGGAGCTAAAGGAGCAGAAACAGAAGCACACAGGTGAGATCTTTATGGTGAAAAGGACTCCTGGAGGATTTCTTCTGTTAAGACAGCTGACATAGTAAAATGTATTTAGCAGGTGATTTGTACCTTCTACGCTGTAATGGCCAACGTTGACATCTAGCCATGAACTAGTACTGCCTGTGCCTTGGACATGTAAAGATGGGAGTCTTATATGCTTTACTTTTAAAACACATAAACTGTTCTGCTTCATGAAGATTCACAACAGTAACGTGCAACTCCAGAGTATGGTTTGTTTGGACCCATTCACTTCAACCTCACAACTTAAGAAACATGGTGAGTCCATTTCTCCTTTTACTAAATACTATCAGAGAATAACAGAATTGGTAACGTTTTCTTCTCACAGATGCTGTTCAGGTTGGAGCAAAGATAACACAATAGACATATTGGAGATTTTATTTTACATATATAATAGTCTGTTAAAATATTAATTGTGAGTATTGGTGCAGGTGCTTATTTGATTAACTTGATCATGTTCATTTGACACATTTCACATTGTACTCTGCAAGCAATGTCTCTTTCACTCTTGTTTAATTTATGGATGTGCTCTCTCCTGCATACCAGCCAGCAGCTGTATGCCTGATTTCTCAGGCTTTAGGTCACAAGCTTATTTCCTTCCTAATCATCTCAGTGTTATGTTTTCCTACAAGTGCTGTTTCCAAAGACATGCTAGTAATGATATATTTATGTCTCATCTTTCCACATCACTTTCATGCCTCAAGAATTGATTAAGCTACCGCAGGCTGGTAAAATGTTCCAAATCAGAGGAGACAGAATGACAGTGAAAATATTTTGAGATTTGTTCTTTCTGACACACAGGACAAATACTCAAGAAGTTATTTAGGATAAGAAGTATTGTCTATAAAATATTACAAACTAAATTTAAACTAAATGTGGAGATGAAGTGAAAGAACATGTTATAAATAAAACATACTTTTCCAAACATCATTTTCTTGCCACTGACTGTGGAAAGGAGCTCTACCTTTCCAAGTGCTCCATGGTCAGTTTCCCACAGAGGTTATCAAGCTCTGATGCTGCTGGTTAATAGGTTGGAAACAGTACAACAAAAATAGACTTGGCTAAAGCAAAGTATTTACTGACTTATGTGTCAGAAAGAGAAGAAGTTTTTTTTGATGACCTAGAAAACTCAGTCCTTCACCCTTAAGATCAAACTGTGCAGAACACAATGCACGTGGTGACTTGTTTCTAAGTTAAAAGGTTTTAACTTTACTGATCCCTGCAGATTTAAACGTCAACTTCTACAACACCCAGTTTTTGGATTATTTATAAGTCATTACATCTTTAAAGAATACTTTCATGACTCTGTGTGTGTGTGCACATGCCTTTCTTGAGAATTCCCAAGTGTCATATTCCTCAGTTCCCCATCCTCTTGGTGTGCTTATTTAATAACATGCAGTCACATAAGAGATAGCATCTGCATATGAAGGCAGAGCTGCTTTGCTTTTCTCTGCCTTCTGGAGACTTGAGCCAAAGAATAGTCAGTCCTAAACTTAGCAGAAGGTAATTTCTGAATCAGGCTCTAAATAAATATGGAAAATATCAAATCTTCTCTCTGCTTGGAATGAAATTACCATTTTTTGAAAATGAAGTTAGCTAGTTGCAAAATCTAGCTTCTTGCAACCACCACAGCTCACAGTGCACAGTGAAAAATTAAAAAATAAATTAAAATCACACTCCTGTAAATCCTAAAAAACAAGAAGGCGGAGCAAAAGGAAATATGGTTGTATTTATTTCCATACACTTTACTGTTCTTTCATATGTTTCATGTAGAAACAAACATAGACACTTCTATTCTACAAATAGATTTTTATTACAGTACTAGCATATTTAAAGACAAACCCAACCTTATGCTTTTCCATTTTTCAGTTTTCCTGAAGGGAATTAGAGTCTTCTCTGCTTACTCTGTTAAAAATTACATCTGTAGAACTTGCACAAAATTAAGTCATATTGCTCTTTAACTTCAGTGGTCTTTACTGCAAGGCCTAAAGGCAAAACTCTGTCATATCTGCAGTGATATGGGTAGAAGTTCTGGAAATCTCAAAAACTCTCAGAAGCCTTTTATTTCAAAAAAGTCTTTTGTGTTATACACTTTTAGTTTTCTAGTCTTCTACAGTACCTATTAGTCTGCTGTATATATATCTATTGCCCTGTTACCATGCAATTATGGTGTTTAACAGCATTAAAAAAAATTTGGACCTAATCTCCTAGAGACAATGTGCTTTGTGGTTTTAAATGGTCCTATTTAAACACTTCTCTGTTCCAGAAATAACTGTGATTTTTCGACTGCCTTCCTAGGAAATTCAATCATCCTGGGAAGTGCCATTTGATGCACTGTCAAAATACTTTTTTGGTTATTTAACTGTACTCCACAAAAGATTCAACTCATTATAACAGATGAAAAGTGCCTATTTAAATTAAAATTAAAACAGCCAAAAAACCAGACAAGAAATCTTTTTAAGAGTTGTGCAGAAAACATAGACAATAATGAGACAAAAATGTGACCCACACCTGAAATCATTGCAATTTGTTGAGGACAAGTGATCCTAAAAATCAGCGACCACCATCCTCAGCACATGATACATTATGTATCTTCATGGGTTGTGAATAAGCAGTAAACAACAAGAACATTACAAAGCAATAAACCAGTATCTAGTAAATCTTAGTGTAAAGAAGACTTCCTTTGGCAAGTTTGGTTGAGGGCATATGACTATAATCCATCCCATCCTCTTGCTTATATAAAAATCCAACCTCCAAATTTTAACTGCAGGTGATAAACAGGGATTGTGCTTTATATGATCTGTCCTAATTTTTTTTTTCTAGCGACCTTCATTGTTGCCATCGTTCAAACAGTAACTTCTCTCACTGTGAGGAACAGGGTGAGATCCCATGACTAATAGAAGTAAACACAATATGGCAGTGGAGGCAAAAGAATAAAATAGTTCTTAAGGATCTGTTAAACAAAAATATTATCACTTTTTATTTGGAACGCATTCAAATGTTTGACCAAAGCATAGTTGCTTAATAATTAGACAAGTAGTGAAATAAGTTGCAGGGACCTCTAGAGAAGCTAGTTAACAGGTGTGGTGGGGGAGAAGGTCTGAAATGTTGATGTGTCCCATGTGTGAATCATTTGTGCTCATTTCAAATCCAATTTTGCATAAAGTTATACTAACAAGTGTAGTGGTGTAATTAACATGGAGAAAATAGCTCAGAGGAACTGAAGAACTGCAGGTGATAAACAGGGATGGTATATGAGTCTGTGCCAATTCACTGATTAAATAGGGAGGAACAGCAGAACATTATAAAAGACCTTTGTGTGTATGTATATATATATATACATGTATAACATACTGTAATAGTTTGGGGAACTGTTTGGGAACAGTTTGGGAAGCTTCATTTTTTATCATTAGAACAGCTGGTTTTCCTAGTGTAAAACGTTGTTAATGCCAGTGAGGTGTCTGACAACATTTACACTTTGTAGAAAAGCAAAGATTTAATACATCTTCCTAACTCTGAAGAGCCAGTTTAGAGAGGAGTTAAAAAAGAATAACTAAAGTGAGATGAAGATTGTTTCTTCAGATGATTTGTAAGTTACCTGTAAAGAGCTCATACATTTACTTAGAAACTGAAAGTACAGGAAAAAGTTTTACTCTTACAGGGAAAAAAAAATTAAAAAATTGAATTTTCACCAAAATCTGATCTTTGTGATCTGTGCTTAAACTTGCTTTAATTTGGTCTTTCCCTGTGGAATCTTTTGACATTAGAAAACATTGATGAAAACAAAAGGGGTGTGTCACAAAAAGAATGAGTTAAGGAAGAGATGAAGCCAAAATCCATCTGTGTGCTTCTATCTAATCCATCTATGCTGTGTGACTGACCATACAGCACTTAATTGCAAGCTTTTCAGAAGGGGAATTTGGATCCATCCTGTGTGCTCACTCCCTCTCATTCATCCATAGCAAAAATAGAATGATGCAAGAGCTAACAGGCTACAAAACTGACCTACAGTTATCATGGGGTTTCCATTCTGTTCCTGCATTATGTGGCTATGCTAAATTAATATAAATGTTTCTGAGAATGCTAAGGGGAAAAAGAAGATGTTGATTGTTTAGAGAATTTTAATGAAGGTCTAACTTTTTACATTAAATATCGGTTGCCTTCATTTACTTTCTGGAAGCAGTTTGTATGTTTTCGGCAAAGGACACAATTTAATGTCCATATACCAGATTATTTAAATGAATGGTTTTAATGAGTTCTTTGAATAGGTTTCTCTAAGAAGTAAGCATGAAATTACTTTCTCAGTTGGGATTTTTTGACATATTTTAAGAAAAACATACATAATCACATTACAGAAAACACGTGCCTTGCTTGCTTTAGCATTTCCATGCCTTTGTGTGCTAATAAACTAGTTATTTCATATGAGTGAGACACCAGTATAGTAAATTGATATTTTAATATATTGTTACTTCCTAAGAAACCTTTTTTCCTTTAGAAAAGAGGGAAATACTTTTCGTTTTAACGGAATGAGATTATTTAGCAGTTTAAGTCTAAATAATGAAAAAATATGGACAGGCCTAATACAATAAGCCTAAATTAAAAGACTCCAAAACTAGACTTGATTATTAACCTATTAATACTCCTAAGAAAGAAATACATCCAAGTTCCACGGGGACAACTTCAGGTGAAGGCAAATTACTTTCAATTCACCAAGTGATTTAGCTTCAGAATTACTGAACTTGGTATTTACTGACATTTACTCTTTTTTTTTGTGTCATTTATTGCAATATGAAGTATTAGTT
This sequence comes from Aegithalos caudatus, assembly GCA_013389925.1. Taxonomy (NCBI): domain Eukaryota; kingdom Metazoa; phylum Chordata; class Aves; order Passeriformes; family Aegithalidae; genus Aegithalos; species Aegithalos caudatus. The sequence continues at coordinate 117,545 of WEIU01015308.1, forward strand.
TTATCCAAATAAATAGGATTAGGCAAAGTCTAAATATGCTTGCAGTTGTCTATAGTGATGTCTTTCACTTCTGAAGCAGCAGAGTGTTATGTGATTCATCTTGTTCTTTAAAAGTGGCTTTATGATTTAATATGACTGAATTGACCTGATTTTCTCTATTAATTTTGTACATATACCAATAACAGCACTGCAACAAAAATGCAACCTGAATGGGATATTTTAGAATATTTAATCAGCAGGATTTTGCCTCAGGCTAGAATCTGTTTTTCCTATGGAATAATGTGAGAAAATGGGCCTGGTGTTGAAAGTCTGGTTAGTCAAGAGATAGTCCAAGCAGGCTTTTAACATCTGGCAGTCTTTTCTGGAGTATCAAGTTAGTAAAGATACTCATTTGTGCATAGTGTAACTGATGTAATTCACTGCTGTTTTGTTTAGACATTTTGTTTAAGTTTTTCAGATTCCACTGTGATTTCTATGGCTTTGACTTAGTTTCAGACACTGCTGCTTCTAATTTTGTTCTAAACTTCTTTTTGGCTTCTGGGTGAAACCACTACAAAAATCCCAGGAAAATGCATCATCTCATTCTTCATTCTTCCTTCCTCCTACCCATGGAAATGTACTATGGCTGAAAGAGATTGAATCTTAAGCAATCAGTTTGCTGAAACCTTTCCATGGCCTTTTATTATATTGTGATATAAGTATCTTCTTGTGTCAGTCACTACTTGATGATAGAACTATAGTCAAGATGTGCCTTCTGAAGCCATCCTAATACAAGTGCTATTGTTTTCACAGTAAGTTTTTTATCTTGTGGTATAGTGTTTAACTACTGAAATCCTTAGCAGTCATTAATATTAATAAACACCACTGTTAACTCTAACCTCTAAAGTCTTTAGCATTAACTTGATACACATCAAATACTTAATAGGTACCCTTAAATATCTTCAGTATTGTTTAAAGAAAAGTCTTCCATTTTCTCAAAAGAATAATGCTGTTTAAGTCCAAAATATTATTCTTTTTCACTAAATAAGGAACTCTTCATTCAAATAAGACTAAAAATACAACCAATTTGCTCCTACAAGATTGATCATGTTTGCAGTAGTGAATGATTTGCTTCATAGGAAGAAAAGTTTATTTTGCTATCTTAAAAAAATTTCTAAGATCAACCAAAAAGGTCTCCACCTTAAAAGCATTCGAGCATGTCACCTAGCAGCAGTCTATGGCTATTTTATATGGTCTTTAAAGTGCTCAATAACCCCATAAAATTTTAACCTTTATTTCATTGGTTCCTGTTACTTTGTGTGTTATATGTTTAAAACCAATGAAAAGAGTTTTTCATGAATCACAAGAATTTTTATTTTACTGTTCACATAAAAAAAGCTTTATAATACCTTTTAGTTCCTCCATTTCGTGTATGAATTATATTATTGTCAGCAGGCATTATTCTGAACTGCAGTTTCTGGACCAGAAAACCATGTTTAAATCACCCTGGGCATTAAAATGAAATGGGTAAATGACTTGACTTCATGGATTGGCAGGGTCACGTGCAGCAGAACACATGATGAAATCAAGTATTAATATGTCTTTAATTGTGAAGTGAGGTATAAGTTACTCAAAGAGGATATTTTATTTACTTTTTGTTTTTAAACTGATAAGTGAACAAAATGAGGAATTAAAATGTGGAAGGTATAAAATACTTCATCAGCAACCAAACCTTCCAGGGGCATTTCAGTTTTCATGCAGAAGCAGTAAGGCTTGATGAAAGATTTTCTAGCTATAATAATGAATGAAGTCACCCTATTTAAGATTACTAACCTTTGTGGCATCCTTTACTTCTATGAAGCATTTTTTAAGTTTCAAAGAAGTCTAGCTTCTCCCCAGTTAGTTCAAAGTAATCATAGATGTTTCTGAGGCAAAAATCTGATGCCAAATAAAGGTTGCAATTTGGCAATCATAGCCAAAGCTTCTCATTAAAAGGGAATCAATTCTCCCCTGCAAATAAGAAGCAAGTGCTTCAGAAAGTTTTAGAGTGTTTGTAAATAGTTTCCCTTGGGAATTCTTTTCTTAGCCATAATATGAGACCCTGAGATTAGCTCAGTTGGTCAGAACGTGGTGCTAATAATGCCAAGGTTGTGTATTTGATCCCTCTCAGGCCAGTAACTTAAGAGTTGATGACCCCTGTGGGTCCCTTCCCACACAGATTATTCTGTGATTCTGTGAAGTATCTTGGTTTTTTTCCTCTTCTAAAAAGCACAGGCTAAACACAACTGCACATTAATTAACCTGATAGTTTGGCAATTAGCACCAGTCAGAAACCATTAAAATGAAACAGACCAATAAAATTAGGCAGTAAGGAAAGCTATAGATAATAATCAATAATGACAACCACTGTTAACAAACTGATGCAAACAATCCACAGGACATCCATGGGAGTTGTGGCCAGTGCTTCCCATTCCCAGCAGGGCACAGCAGAGAGGCAGTGTAAGGCTGGGGAAACTGCTCTGGGGCCCCTCTCCGTTCCCTCCCTGGAGGTGTCTGCCCCACCCCAGCACTTACCTTCCTGCCACCCAGCGCCTCAAAGTGACTCCGCAGCTCCTCCACAGTGACAGGGACATGCTCCATCAGCTGGGATCCACCTGGGGTCTCCTCCTTGAACACTTCTGCCCTCCTGCTGTCTGATGACATCTTCTCCAGGGCAATCCTATCTGGCACCAGGAATGGTGGGAATGGCGAGTGCTGGAACATCAGGCCTGGCCTTGTATTATTGGCAGACTCCCATCTCTGCTTGAGGAGCTCCACGGAGCCCTTCTGTAGGGGCAAGTCTTCCAGCTCCAGCATGCCCTGTCAATGCAACACGTACCTGGGGTCAGAGGCCTGTGCACAGTGCCAGCAGAGGCCACCACAGAGTGGCTCAGGAGCCCTTGTGGGTTGCAGGACATATTGGGACACAGCCTGGTGGCTGGGACAGAAGCCTCTTCCCAGTGGAGGATGTGAGATCCAGTGAGATCAGATCCAGTAGGAGTCAGTGAAAGGGTTCAGTGTGTTCATGCAAGAGGAATATGTAAATTGCAGAGTGAATTAAAGGTGCTGTTCAGACATTTTATTCTTAAGCTTGACAGCAGAATTGCTGTCTATCATGAATGGAAAAGCAGCAAGCATACAATTAGTGAGAATTCCAAACAAAGTGGGGTTAATGAATGAGTGCCTGGTAATCAGTGTGTGCTGCATGAAAGGTGTTTTGACAGGTGACTGCTGATTTCTTTAAGACCTGATACAGCTGTCTGTGTTGTGGGTTGAGTCACAGCATTTTAAAGTAGCTGGGAGACAGAAAGGCTACTGCATTAGCTGAGAGACTGCTTGGGTAGCCTGGAAACACAACCCAGGGTAGTTCTCTTAATTGCACTGTAGCTCTTGTCAGGTAAATTGCTAAGTGTTGATATCCAACCTTTCTGATCAGTTGACTGTGCTCACGAAGATTCTTACGGTATGCTCAGGAAGGAAATTTGTCATTCTGTTATTTTGCACCCGTTGATGAATTCTGCTCCCCTTTTCCTGAAATCAGCTCCCAGCAGGTTTAATTTTGATGTTTTCTGCCTTGTAGCAAATACTCAAATGTAAATTTTTACATCTCATTCTAAAGGAGATTTAAGTAAAAAGAAAGTGAATTTAAAATAGTAACAAGAAAGAAATGTTAACAAGAACTGCAGCCCAACTAGTAATAAAATCTCAATTCATTAGTCCCTTTGTTTTGGGAAGGAATTCTTGTATGTGTGTAGCTGTCATTTAATATGCTTATGTTTGATAGAGTTTAATTTAATCTGTGTTGTTGGGTGTTGGACTTCAGGGTTTTAAAGTAAATTTTTAACCAGAATTAATGTGGTCTGTAATGTTTTGCTTAGGATAATAACTTAGTTAAAACCACATGAGGAGTGCTGGGTATTTGATGTATTCCAAGAATAATTTTAATAGGAGACTTCAAGATCCACCTTTCTTGAACAATACAGAAAGGAGCTTCTTCACTCACAGTTTTCAACTTCTGTATAACCAGAAGTTGGCCCAAGACTTTAGTTGTTTGGCAGAACTACATTGTGATTACGGCTAACATCCTGCTAGTTTTCCTTAACTGATACAAACTGTCTCCCAAACCCTTTCTCCAAGCAAAAGAGCGACATCCTTCCTTCTCCTACCATATGTACGTACTTCTTCCATCAGAGATCCTAAATGGGTCTGGCTTCTGGCCCAAAATGAAAAACAGCTGTTGAATTCCCCAGTTGCAATAATGTTCATCCTAACTCACAGCTCTAGGTTAGAAATACTTCTGATTTATGCTGCATATGAGGATTGACTTTAGACTGTGGAGCAGGCTTTTCCTGATTGGCTTGAGAGCTTATGCAATATCCACATTCTCCTGTATTTTGCTCCATTGCTGGTGGGTCCTTTTGTTGGTTTCAGTAATTTTCAGAGCATGTGTTACACCATCTTTCAAAAATAGTCTGCAGTGTGCCTGCTTATCTCTCGCAGCTCTCAAAATACTGTTAACTAATTGTGGTAGCTTCTTTTACTCTTGTCTAGTGTGGCACCTATGGCTGATAGACAGTGGATAAAATGAATATCTGCTTTGTTCACATACATATGTTAAATGAAAGGAAATTGTGTGGAAATTCAGTAGTTTATAAAATTGGATTCCCACCCCAAAAGAGAGATTTCATTATAACATCTGCGTTTGTGTCAGGAATAAATATGAACGTAGGCCCAAACCTGACTTTCAGCCACTTTCTAAGTATGTATTTTAATGAAAGTGTACCTCTGAAACTTGGAGAAGGAGGGGAGAACCAAAACAACCCAAACTAGGTTTGGGTGTGTTCTAGAGGTCATTTGATGTTTTCACAATTTTTATTACAGGTTTCTCTGATGATCTATTTTCTTTCCTTACTTGTTCATAGTAGTTTCAACCACTGTAGAATACTAACAGTAATTTGTCAAGTAAAATATTTGAAGAATGTTTGACATCGAGGATTGTAATTTATTTTGTTTCCTGAGCTTTTTAGTGCCTTACTCCTCCTGAAAATGTAGGAATAAAATAGAGGAGATGCGGAAAAACATACATTTTGACTTTGACCTGGTCATTATTATAATTTCATACTGTTTTCTCCCCCAAACTTATCTTGATTTACTATCTCATAGTGACAATAGACTTATTACATTATCTAATGAGCTGAAATGCAGGCAGATTTGGGTCTGTGGGTCTGTGATTTTCCTCTTCCCAGGAGGTGCATAATAGGAGCCCACCCATGAATGGGACAGGTGGCAAGGCAGAACTTACACTCTGTTACGGTCATGTTTTCAGTCCTATTGCACCTGCTCATAACAGGCAAATAAGAGCCCATAAAAATGAGCAATGTATTTTAAAAAAATTATCAATGTGATAGGATAAAGGTTTCCTAATCTAAAGATAGATTAAAAGTTTGCAGGGAACATTGTCTCATTTTCCTTGGTTAGGAGACTCAAGTGTGCTTCTGTGCAGAAAATGGAAAAATGAAGATAACAGTATGAAAAAATTATTTTAGTTAGTGAGCAGTCATGCTGGCAGAAATGGATGGTGGAATTTTTGTGAAGAAAATGCTATATAATCTTCAAAATAGGTTTTTGTAAATGCTACCTGTAAACCTTTTGCATTAATGTGTTTGTTTTATGAAGCCAGTGATGGTACAGCATTCAAACACTGCAGTCTAATTGTAGGTTTTCTTTTTTGTATGTTTCTTTTCTGCAGTCTTTTTTATCTCTCTTCCCTTAATTTAGTAAGATACCTACAGTAATTTTTAGTTTCATGTTTTAAATATCATAAATGTATACTTTTCTTGAACAAACAGCTATAGGAAGGCCTGTAGATTTTGTGGACTCATGAATTGCATAGATTCATTAAATGTCAGGATTTTTTTTTTAATCAGAAGTTGTTGATAAATCTGTCTTTATAGTAGGATATTAAATTGGTATTGTTTTTCTTGCACTGTCAATGAGCCATGCCCTCCTCTAGTGTTCACAGACTGTATATTCCATTAGTAGGTGAACATATGCATTCAAGGAAAGCTGTTGAGGAAAGCGATATAAGTTCTTCTCTGCTTTCCTTTGGCAAAATGGCTACCTGCATTTTCATCATATTCTTGCTATCTTAAATGTTTCTTACATGTAAACTCTTTCATTTGTTCACTAACGAAGGAGGAAATAGGAATGGTAAAAACAGGGAAGTGATACAGTTTAATTGTAGAACTATTTGTGAATAGTGTTGCTTGTATCCCCATGGGATGATATTGTCATGCATACTGTACTGCTAAGTCCTATCCTAACGTTAGAAAATAGTCTGCTGTCAAATAACTGGCATTTGCCACTGCATGTTGAGCTGGATTTCCTTCTCAATTGAAAACAAACAAACAAAAAACCACCCCCCCTCAAAAAAAAACAAACAAAAAAACACAAACACATGAAAGACCCGAAAAAACCAACCAAACAAAACACAACCCACTCCAACAAAACAAACCACAACACAAAAAAGACCCTCACACCAAAAACCCCAAAAATATTTTGAGGACAGAATGTGACAAGTCGCTTTCATGATCTGCCATACTACTTCATCCAGCTCTTGGATCTGAGACCTCCCTTTCTGTTTCATCCTGCTTCCAATTAATCTTCACTGTCAGGAATCTCTGGCATTATGCTCCATAGGACATCTTGGGATAAATTATGAAAAAACCACATTTCAAATGAAGACTGTATATCATTCAACCCTATGTTTTTCCCAAACCTCTGAAGAGCAATCCCCAGGATCCAGAGGAAGCTACAGATCAACAAGAAGCTGACCCCTTACTTCATGGCAATTCTGGGAAGGGGCACAGAGGGTGAAAGAGTGGATCAGTATCTTCCTAAGTTCTCCGCTAAATCTATTCAAGAATAGAATAAAATTATTCAGTTTTAAGGGATTGACAGGAATCCTATAGTCCAACTGCTATATTCACTGGCCACATTACTAAATAATCTATCTTCTACTTAGGACTCTTTATTTGTGCATACAATAGCTGGGCACGTTTCTGACACCGTTGCTTGAAAAGCTTGCAGTTTCTTCTGCAGGTAAGCAGAGCCTCCAGTATCTGTAACATTTCTTCATTTACAATTCAGACTCTTCTTAACAAAAGCAACTCAGACTAAGTTTATGAAGAACTAAAATAGTTCTTCAGTGCTATAAAATGTAAAGCACTTCCAAATTCCTAGTCATATTTTGAGAAAATACATTATTTGGGGCTATCGTTTAACATGCCAACCTTTATCCCGATACAAATATGCATAGGTAAATAATAAAACTTTAAATGTTGTTTCAACTTTGAATTATTACAGATGCTGTTCTAGCTAGTGTAACAAGGTTCCAGTATTTTAAGGCAAGTCACGGTGAAACATTAATTTCTCATATCTTACCAGTAAAATCAACACATTTTATCGTCTAATAAGAGAGGACTAGAAAGTGCATAATTCATATTCATGGGATTGAGGAAAGACATGTTTATTATTTTTCCTTTTATCCCATCATTCTCATTTATTACATGAGCAGTATCAGGCCACCCACTAGACAGCCTATTTACAAAAATGAAACAAAAAACCAAAAAAAGCACAAATTGCATATTTGCACTGAATTTCTTACCGCTCTGTTCTTCTCAGTCGAGTTTTCCAGTTGTGACTCTGCTGCATTCATTTTGAGTGTATTTAAAGAAAGACAATTTTAAACATTCTCTAATTCATTGGTCTCATTTGACTAACGAACATGAGGCTTGATAGACACACATCTGACAGTAGTCACAAGACACCAAATCTCTTGCGTTGCCAATGTATTATTTAGTGAGGCTTGGAGGTAAGGTACGCTTTCTGCCGTAGCTCTGGCTGTGCTGTGTGTGCTCACCTTACACTGCTTAGCACTGGCAAAGGCTGCAGGCAACAGCTTTTGTTTCAGTGCTCTTTGGCAGGAAACAAAGCACCTTCCAGTAAAAAATTGTTGGTTCCTAAGTACCTAGGAAGGGTTCGGAGAAAAAGTACAATTGGTGAGTCATAAGTCAAATGGTTAATAAAGTACTATGTCAATTCGTATAATTCAGACCATCTAAAGATACCACGTTCCAATGCAGCTGGTTTTCTTAATAATAAATAGAATTGCTTTTAAATGGTTTCATTGTGAACCAAAGTACAGAGTATAAATCATACAGGAAAAAAGTTAGAAGGGTTTTTGAAGGTCTTCCACTCCCTTTCATTCTGTTTTCATCTGCTATGTTCCTGGGCTGTTATTCTGTCTTTTTTCTCCCCTCCTGTCCCGATCCACATCCCAGTCATAATTGCATGTTAACAGGTCAAGACTCTGGTCAACAGATGCTGCCTTTTGACATTTACCCACCTCACCACTGTGGACAAACACAGCTGAATTCTGGGTTTTCTGGGCCGTTGACCCAGTGGGCGGGCATGTGCTAGTCAGCACAGCCAACCTAGACTCCAGAACTCCTCTTCCTGGGACACCAGCCAGGAGGACACATGCAGGGACAGAACCTGTTCTGCAACCTCTCCCCAAATGACTTGCTGTCCTTAGGGACACATTTTTGGGTGGGCTGTGCTGTAGATAATAAAAATACCCACACATAAGCAGCACCTGTTTTTCATTGTTACTCTCAATTACTTGGCTAATTTCAGGTTCTCTTGCATAGCCAGCTGGGTAGGAATAAGTGTCCAATCAGCTTTGGCATGCCATGCTTGGTTTTCTTTGATTTATGCTTGTTTTTTCTTCCTTTAGTGTAATTGAAGAATTGAAACTTTTTTGACTTTTGGGCTAAAGCTCCTTGGCCAATAGAAGCTTTAAGGACTTGTCAGTAAAGTAAAAGGGTACACAAAGGTACCCTCTTGTTTCCACTCTTGTGCCACATTTTTTGTATCTTTTAAAAATTATAAGAAATCTTACTCTAAAAACAGAAGACCATAGAATGTACATAATAACAATTTTATTTAAAATATTGTAAAACTCTTCCAGTTTTTCCCCATACCTTTGAAATAGTAACAAAACTTATACTGCAATAAAATTTATTGTGCTATGAGTTGATTATATGTGACTCGTGCTTCAGTCTTATGTTTAATGAGAGGTGGGTAAAAAAATCTATGTGCAGATTCTCCTCTATCCTGCCCTTGACAGTTATATTTACTTCTTTGTAGTTGGTACACAGAATTGCCAAATCATTGTGCTGGTTTTTTCCCTCTCTCAAGTTTGATCATGGCTAAATGACTTCAAGGCAACAGGGAATTAGGCCTCTTGTTTCATGGTGTGTTTTAAACTGAAAGTTCAGAAAGCTCATGGAAAATATTGCTGAGCATGAAATCACTGTTCTGAGGATCATCCATCTCATTGCTACACCTCCATAATTTCTCCTCACTCCCCCAAGTCTATCCTTGTGAACTGGTAGAATGTTCCTATATATATTTAAAGCTCTTGTAACTGAACAGCCTAACTAAAACCACAGAGGAACTTAAGCAATTTTTTGCATTTAGCTTTTGCTTAAGAAAATCTATTTAATCTCTTACTGTTTTTAAAAATAGGATTATATTTTAAAATAAGGATTTCCTTGATCAATATCAGCTTTCTGTCATTCCTGATAAGTCTTCAAGCAAAGTCATTGTGAGGCTATTTTATGTACATTTCAGTCCTCTGAAAGTGGCTTTCTTGGTTAATCTGTTCTTAGTGGAAGTGGAGAGAAATCCTACACAGACCTCTTTGTTTCTATAGGGAACCAGGAAAAGAAATCTATAATGACATAACGTGAATTACAGCAATGTGTTCCTCATGGTTATGATAAAGGGTGATTCAGATTTGCACAATACTTGTCTCCTTTAGGACATGTGTTCTACATTTCTATTTGGCTGACAGTTAATAAATGTCCTTGGGGGAATATATTGCGGGAGGAGGGTGCGCAAAAAAAAAAAAGTTTTAGTGTTGAGTTTTAACAAAAAAACCCTGATACTTGAGTTTAAACAAGGAGTTCTGAGGTGTGATCTGTTTCAATGTAGGATTCTGGGGGGGAGTTTCCAGCACAGATAGAGCCAGTGAAATGGAAGTTTATAACCTCACTTCTGTCAGTGTTTTGGGAGCACTGAACTGCAGCCACATGTAACTTTTGTGGCTTCATCTTGGCAGGAATATATGAATCAGCACACAGAGCAGTATCATTTTGTGAACCTGTGAGCAGAGCAAGCCTTGGCAACATGCATCAAACATCTGGGTGAAATTCCCAGGATTATGGTATGATTCACTCAAATTGGATAAGTCTTTAATTGGTCAGTTATTTTCAAATTGAAAAAATTGTAACTGGCTAGCTTGTTGGGAAGAATGTGTTATGACTGTTAATAATAATTCTGTTAGTATAAGTCACTCAAAATAGCCCTTATATTATTTCAAGAGACAGTGGCATCCATTAAAAGCACTAATGATGATAGTGAATGGTCTCCACTCAAACTCTGGAGACCAGAGCTCACTGTGCTTAATCACTCACCCTCAATTATTGATAAAAATATTTAGGATGCCTTAGTTTTGCACTTAACATCTCTCAGGAATGGCTGGTGAAATGATGTGTGACATTCTTTTCAGCATGATTGATTTTATTCATAATACCGCTGCATCTACGCTAGAAGGGAGTTCCATACTGAGGGATCTTGAAACAAGTGTACTGTAGATATCTCAACCATCTTTCTGAGACTGTCATGAGAAGGACTTCTGGTCAAGTTTTCTACATGAAAGACAGTATTACTAATATATATTGTTTACATTATTTCTGTTCTTTTAATAGGCATTGTTTGCTATGTGCCTTCACAAGGGAAAAGAAAGGATTAAGTGGCGCAGTTATTACTCTTTTAAACATATGAATATTTATTATTATTGCATCAAATTATTATTATGATGAGTGAGCATGTCAATATCTCCTACAAGTAAATGCTTTTTGCATTTATTCTTCCTGTAGTTCAGCACATGGGAGCTTCAGTGTGTTGCAGTCTGGTATGCCGGAATCAATGAAGACAATTGTAGCCTTGGTTGTCAGATTTGACAGTATTAAACAATTTGAAAATGACTGGGTGATTTCAAATCTGATACTGTGTATGAAACAGAATAAAAAGATCCCACTTTTTTGAGAGAAGCAGAGATCAACGTGGACAGGCCCTGAGCTAACCTAAGCAACTGACCAAAGCTCAGTACGAAGACCGAGACAGGCTAGTCCAAGTGCATTGGGTAACATCCGTGCAATAGAAGAGGGATCTATTGAATGAAGTATTAGTACCAAGACAGACCCTAAAGACAACGTCAAGAAAGAAAACGAGTGCTAAAAGGCTGGAGCAGTAACTTGAGATACTTGGTGGGCAGACAAAAGTTGTATAACCTGACCAGTACAGGGAGTATGCATGGAATAATGTACCTAAAACTTGTGTTAAACAAAAATTGATGATGCAGAGAAGGCATATCTGTTGTTGAGCATGCTTGTATTAGGAATGAGATTTTTTTTATATCTTAACCTTGATTAAAAGTATGTAAGTTGATTCACTTTTGCTATCGCTACAGTTAAATGCAGGGAAACAACTTCTGACATGATTAGAAGGTAAGATCTTGGCATGGATCATGTCAGAATGAAATCTTTTAAAGTATAACATGTAAGGTTATTATTTTTCTCTCTCTTTTAAACCTGATTAATCTTTTCACCTTATCACCAGGGTTTCTGGCTTGAGAGTGTCCATATCAGTGCCTGGGGTCTTCCTTTGATTTCTCGTAAACACAGAAATTTTCCCACTGGAAAGACTATGTGGATTTTTTTTTTTTTTTTTTTTTTTTTTTTTTAAATAAGGATGTTGGTAGGGTTAGGGATTGAAGGGGAATATTCTTTTTTGCTTTTGTTCCTTCACAGAACAGTAGGAGCCCTGTAGTAAGACATACTTTCAGTAATGTTTTATGCCCAAAAGGCACAAATAGGTCTGTAATGTTACTGTTTTGGCTTGTAAGCTCTAGGCCCTGCAAAAACACTAAAACAGGGAAGTAAATAAAATGTGAGACGTATGTGAACCTGTGCTGTCAGATGTACTTAGGGACCTCATAGAATAGGATCTTGTAATGTCTGCATACCTGTCTTTACAAGTGGTTGCAAAAGGTTAAGGGTAAAGACAAATGGAAATGTATTAAGATATACATTGTCTCTGATTGACACATTTTTGCTTATTTACCCCTAAGATCCACCAGAGCTCGGCATAGTACTTCAGACAAGGTCTCATGACAGCAGAGTAGGGGGCACACCAACTTACACAGGTTTCAGATGGACTAAATTATGTGTTCCCTTTCTCCTTAATTTCTGAAATATTCATTATTTTCAGCTTATGACTGCAAAGAAACTCCAGTTGTTTTTTAATTGTCTAAATTAAACTTACTCTAAGAATATGATACTAAAGGGTATTCTGAAAGAGAAGGTGCTGAGAATATGCAGATAAGTCACATCTGCTCTTCTGCCAGCTCTGTCAGAAAACTACAGCCCCTTTCCAAAGTATTAAGCTTAACATAGGTCTTACCATAGAGGCAAGAAACAGATTTATAGCCTCAGGATTGGCAAGCAATGTCTTAGTAAAACAGGTGTTATTTAAAGGATTTAAGTATTCCAAATGCCTGGTAACCTTTAGGTTTTAAAGTAGCCTGAAACAGCTTTGGTCCACCACTTTATTTCTTTTCCAGTCTTATGAATATATTTTCTATGGTCTACTTGAAACAGCATTGCAGGATGCCTTTACCTTCTGTCAGGATGTTCTGCAAGGAACCTCTCTGTCTTTTGTCTTCATTGGATTTGCAAAAGCACTATCTAAAGACATGAAGTGTGCACCTTCTAGGCGGTCATGGTGGGGAGCTTACTTGTTCACTAGGTCTTTCCATTAAACTTCTGGAAAGATATTTGGATTGAAATGCCACTGAATTGATTTTCCTGCCTCTGAGGCATTTTTCCCCCTTTCACCTTCTTCCTCATTGGATAATTGAATAATTGAATAATTTCATCATAAGTCACAGTATATTTGCATGCTGGCAATGCTCTAAGAGAAGACCTGTTTTCCAGTATATGCAATGATGTACAATATTTTTTCTGAATGAGATTAATTTACAACTTTAGAAGCTACTTATACTCCTCTGAATTAAGCCTGATGTGTTGTTATTGTCAAGAAAGGGAATCATAATTTTTGTAATCTGTCTTTTATTCATAGGGAAAATGACTTCTTTCTTCTTGACTTAAGAAAAAAAAAATTTTGTGATTACTAATCAAAGTTATGGCTAATTGATTTTGGTTAGCTCACCAATGAAATATTAATTCTATATAAGCACAAGATAATTAAGGTGCTATGGAGGGAGAAGGAGGATGTACTCTATGAACTCTTACAGCAAAGCCTCTTTAGAAGAAAAGGACCTTGCTAACAGGAGATGGTAGTCCTTGGGCATTACATGTGTTTAGGGCCTGCCGCAGAAGACATGAAAGTGCTCTCTGGTCTCTACTTACACAGAATGAATATTTCTTTGAGAACTGGAGGTAGAGGGAATACTGAGCCTAACCTTTTAGCAGCATTTAGATTATACTCTTTTAAGCAGGTCATGAAATAATACCCACAGTCTCATTAATTTTCTGTAGGACCTTCCACCTCACAGACTCCGTGTGGTGACTGTATGGGCTTGAGTTAAAATTGATTGGATGAGTGAACTCATTTGTAGGGCCTCACAATCTGCTCTTTGTCATTTTTACTGCCAGTCCATGGTATTTTTGCTTTCAACTCCCCATCTGTATTAGAACAAAATTTTTACAAGAATGTGATGAGTTTTCTGCAGTGTGTTAATAACCCCTGTGGAGCCAGTGGTCCTGCTGGGATTCAGAAATCTTATAAAATATGAGGGCTGTTGTTTAGAGTGCATGGGGACATAATTTCAGATATTAGCATTACTTTTGGTATTAAAAGAAAACCTTAAAAAAAATCCAAGAAGAGTCTAATATCAGGATTGGGACTTCTTGCATGCATCAAAGCTTCCCTCTTGGCCATACCTTGCCTTCCAAAACCATACAGATTGGCAGCAATGTTGTTCTGAGGCAGCTGTGCTTTGAGTGTGTCTCCTAATCCTTGTCAGCTGTGGCAGGCAGTCCCCACCACAGTGCCTATTTTATTTATTTGTTGCTGCACTTGTTCTTTCTATAATTGGAAAAAGAAAATGTTTGGATTCACATAAACCTATTACAGAATACTGATTTCCTTGTTTTCTCTAATAAGATTTAAGTTCAGAGTGCTTTTTCAGCAAGGAGACTACTAAAAGAGGAAAAAGTAATAATTCTGTCAGTATGGCTTTCCTTTCAGCTCAAGTTGTTCATGGGCTGGGGTAAGCAGCTACCTGAGGATTGTTGAAGGGAGATTACACCAGAGAGCATTTATCTTAAGAATTTAAAAATAAAAGCCTGGTATACACAATAACGCTTTTAACAGTGAAACACACCTAAGGCATTAATATGTAATATTTTCAGGTGAATTTGGTATTTTTCATTATGTATTCCTAGTCTTGTATTTGTGTGACAAGCATTTGTCCTATTAGGGGCTGTTATGGTTTAACCCCAGCCAGCAGCCAAGCCAGCAGACAGCCACTCACTCACTGCCCCACCAGCAGGATTGGGGTAAAAGATACAGAACTCAGGAGTTGAGGTACTGACAATTTAATGTGTAAAAGCTGTGCACACAAGCAAAGCCAAACAAGGCATTCATCCACCATTCCCGTGGGCAGGCCGTGTTCAGCCATCTCCAGGACAGCCAGGCCTCCAGCACATGCAATGGTGGCTTGGGAAGACAAACACTGTCACTGCAAACATCCCCCCTTCCCCTTCTTCCCCCAGGTTTGTATGCTGAGCATGACACCATAGGGTGTGGGGTATCCCTGTGGTCAGCTGGGGCAGCTCTCCTGGTTGTGTCCCCTCCCAACCTCCCATGAACCACCAACTCCCTCTCCAGCATGGCCTTATGAAAAGCAGAGAAGGCCTTGTCTCTATGTAAGCCCTGCTCAGCAATAACAGAACATTTCTGTATTATCAACCCTGTGTTCAGCATAAATCCAAACACAGCCTCCTACCAGACACTGTGAAGAAAATTAACTCTTCCCCAGCCAAATCCAGCACAAGGGCATACTCACTACCAACAATCAAAGATGTGCAGCTTTTTTCAGTGAAAAAACCCCTACCAACTTACCCAGATGTTATTAGATGTAGAAGACCCTTCCCCTGCCCACACAGATGAGGCTTTCATTGTGTGGCACTGCTGCTGTTTTGTGCAGATTACAGCCTGCATCTGTTCTGGTGGGCATGATTGGCCACCTCCACCAACCAAGGCACATCAAGAGGGGAACCCTCATCCCAGCATACAGGGAGTCTGATACTTTTGATTACATCATTTCCCACATGGGAAACCAGAAGCCTTTTTCTGCAAGGATTGTTTGGTTTTGGTGTACATTATCCATCCAGACTGGGATGGAGTGACTTAGTGTTTGGCTAAGGGCTTTGATATAAATGACACAGCCTGTGTTGTAAGAAGGTCCCTCATCCCTTCCCATCTATACCGGTCCCAGCACCTCATGCCTAAGCCATTCTGTCACCAGTGACTCCCAAAATAGCCACATCTGCAGAGCTGTTGGGAAGTTGGGACTGTTGTCAGCCCAGAACTTCTATGCTTTTAAATGCAGAGTGTTTGAGTGGTTTAAAATTAGTTCAGTAGAACTGTAATCAGAAGCATTTATATCTATGTGAATAAGTACTTTGCAAGACTTGACAGCAGTTGGGCCACTCTGTGTGTGTCTGCCCAGATCCTCTAGGAGCAGGGTGTTCCTTTTTAAGCTCCCTGCCCTGGAGATCATGTCTCTAATGTTTGTAAAGAGCCTGAACTTAGTATTCAGAAAGCAAACGTGTCATTAGCATATGTCTGCTAAAAATTCTTGTTGGCTTCCTATGAGAGAGACACACAAACAGATAAAAAACCTGCCTAGGATGTCTGTTTTCCATTTTATCAATGGAGAGGTCTTTTTTGCCACATTAGGAAATTCCTGTGTGAAAGAAAAAAACCTGAAAGCTGGTTATATGTACAGTCTTTTTGAGAGGAAAAAAACTCAATTTAAACTCCTATATTTAGATAATTTAGAGGGAGAGAGAGAGAACCTAGCAAAAATTTAAAAATTGACTTTAATAATGTCTTAAGGGAAAAGACACTGTTGAAGAGTGTGGTCTTTAATCAAGAAGTGTCATAGGATTCAGCATGCCAAAGCAACCTTTTTCAATAATGCTGCTGTTGCTGAAATTAGTGACTGTGGTGCAGTGATAGGAATGCAGTTGCATGGTTTGTAGAGTTGTGCATGTCAGGTAGCATTCTCTGTGCATACACCCCACCACTGGTATGCTTCTTGTGCTGGACTTGATGTTCTTAGCTGCAGGTTTATGTTAAACATATGAGCTGTAACAGATGGTTTTTAATGGAAAAGTTTATAAAATTGCTTTTTCTAAATCAGATATATTCTCTGACATAGCTTCTGGAGTTGTTGAAAGTGAAAGACACCCTTCAGGCGACAATATTGTAGTACAGATTTCTTTGTCTTCTGTGTCTTTGAGCTGTAACATGAGCAAATCACTTGCAATGTCAGCAGTATGTATATATTCTGTGTGAGACTCCAGAATGTCAGGACTTTGAGGCTTCTTGAATGCTTGAAATTTAACTCTATTAGTAAAAAATGTTGATCCAGTTATGTGTGCAATAGAAGTGTTGCTGTAATCTACTTAGCTGCAACTCTGTGCTGCTCTCCTCTTGATAAACCTCCAGTGATGAGGTGCAGCCTTCTTGCTAAAGAACATTCATGTTTCAGCCTGATTAACATTTTTAAAATATTCATGAAAGAGGCCCGGAAATTTTGCTGACACTGTTTTTAGAAGAATTAAATGCTCTGGAGCACATATTGAATTGTATGTGGCTGCTGTAGTAGAAAAAAAATACCCTGGAGATGTCTTTTTTTTCTGGGCTCCATGACAAATTTTACGTCCATCTGCACTTTGGTTTCATAAGAACATAAATATCAAACTATTTTAACTTGCACCCAGCTGGAAAGTATATACTTTATGAGAGGAATGACATTTTTTAACAGTACTGTATTCATAGATTATGGATCTCATGTGGATAATAAATTTGAACCTTACACTGTATCTAGTATTGCATTATGGAAAAACTTGTCTTTCAGGAAAGTTTTTAGATTGTGTCCTTGCTTTATGAAGAACTCAAAAAAAGGAGAAAGTTCACCTTGTATATACTTGTAGGTAATGGTTAAAAGCCATCTGAATTTAGTAATTCTGTTGGTGTTTTCCTATGGAAATATGAATTATCTATTTATCCACATAGAACCTGTTGCAGATGGGAGAGAAGAAAACATTCTCTACACTGGTCAGAATTAATTCTTCCTAATTCATCAATAGAGTAATTAGCTCTGGAGTTGTCAACAAAATACAAGTTATTTTGTGTTCCAAGATAATACAATGTAAAACAATATAACACAAATGCAAAGTATTACAAAGTAACTTGGTGATTACAAATTTGGATTTGATTATCTTAGTGCATCCTTTCCAGCTCAGCCTGGTCATTGGTTCTGTGACCTTCAGGGTCTTTTCCAACCTTTATGATTCTATGAGAAGGTGAGGCTGAATTATTTTGTCTGGTAAAATGAAATATCAGTACTTTAGGAAAATACACTTTAACAAGGAGGAAACAAAAAAGAAAAGAAAAGGTTAAGAAAAAAAAGCAGTGAAAAGGAAAAGAGGAACTTTAAATATGGAGAATAGGGACCAAGAAGAGAAAGCCAATTAATGAGTTAAGAGACAGGCAGCTGTCATTGCTATGAAATTCTATGATTTCTTTCTTACACTAGCTTTCTTGTGAACAGAAAAGAATGTTAGAGCTAAAGTGTATGCCTTTAGGAAATAGTATATACAATTTAGGAAATTGAATACATTTTCAATACAGTGATAAAATATCCATTTGTTGTTTTGTGTCCCCACTTCCCCCCAAGAAAAAACAAAAAATAAATTTCAGAAATGCCTCTAGCAGAATTTTCCTGTCAGCATTCTAAGTCATGCCTTCTGCAGACAGGTTTTGCTCCTCTTGCAATTCAGACTTCTACCTATGATACTCCTTGCCTAGGGAAAATACTGTGTGTCAATCTATTTAGTTTTTGTGTAGTCTTTTCACCTTTCAGATGTTCCTATCTACCTCCATGCTCAGCTTAAAATCCTCCTCTCAAGCTCTAGTTGCATTTTACTTTTGCTGATACCAAGCTGAGTAGTTCTTCTCCAGCCTCTATAGGAAAGACTCTCCTGAGTTTACTCTGAATTTTGACTAACTATTTTAGTTGTCATTTTAAAACAGAAAGCATGTAAAAGGAAAAGTGTTCTCAGTCTATTTTGTTTCTTCAAACGCAGCTGACAATATTCCCTTCATTCTGGCCTAAATAAGATAAAAATTAATGGAGTCTGAAGTCTGTATCAATGCTCTTACAAGGACTCAGGTTGCCTCAGAAAACCAGAAAGTTCAAAATGTACGGTTCTTAGGATAGTAATGTTATTACATATGTAAAGGTAGAGTTGTATCACACAGCAAAAAGTAATGCCATGTCAAGGTCATTGGAGTGTATATGTGAGAAATAAGTATTTCTGATTTATTTCTTATAACTCTGCAGTCTCAATGTATCATCAATACAGATTTCTACATTTAAGATCTCCAAGTTTTCATAAATGGGATAGGAAAGGGCTAGAAGATGATACTAAGTTTCATGAAGGGCTTAGGGCAGCCTTAAATGTGTGTGTGGAAATAAGTATAGAAGAAGCTAATTTTATCTTTCCTTATTAAGTATTTCTAATAGATTTGTCAATCTACTATGAATCAGTGTTATTAGATAGCATTAGTAATATCTTATAGGGTTTTTTTTCTTTTCTTGCTGTTCTTTGATATCAGATCATCTGTATACTAAGAATACCACAAGGGTAGGTATTTCAAATACTATCTGTTTTACACACTTCATCCTTTCTAATTGTCTTTCTTGTTACCAAACAAGTATTCTGAAAACCTGATTTTGTTTATATTAGCCCTATTTAATGTAACCCTCTTGTAAGGGTTTCACTATGAGATCTTGGACTTTGACTTTTCCATCTGTTGCCTGGAATAAAATGCTAAACCTTTCCAAACAGTGTAAAAATAATGATATAAAAGCAAGTCTTTAATTGAAAACTTTTAAGGTGCAGAATATGGTAATATGCACATGATACAGTATTTCTGTAATTTTTATTGAATTATTTAATTAGTGTATCTATCAAATATTGTCCAATTAGAAGAGAAGTTGGTTAGTTAATTTCCCCATGGGTTCTGCCTCATTGGAGCCTTCCCCAATCTTTTAGCCCTACACTTTATTGTGTCTACGATGTGTGGTACCAAACAAAGTGTCCTTGCTAGACTAAAGGCAAGACTACACAAAATTTCAAGAATGTATTACTGAGGGCTTTTTAAAATATGGGAGAGGGCAGAAAAAGTATTAGCAGTTAAAACTATGTATTAACAGTCTACAAAGCTACAAATATATGAAAAATATATAAAAAGCTAAAAATCTTTAGGCATTACATCCACTCTTTTTTTTTTCTGGATAATAACTATCTACATAGGTTTTTAAAAACCTGGCTCTTCTAAATTTAGAACTTTTATTAAAAAGACAGAATGTTGAGGCTGACTCCAGAGACAGGAAGCCAGAATCACGATAGTGATAGCTCAGATCATGCTGTGCTTCATACTTGGATTTTCAGCTGTTTGTAGGAACTGCATTTTTCTCTACAATGGTAGCATTGCCCTCAGCATGGTAGCAGTGTTTTGTTCTGTGCATGTTGGCAGCACGTGTTACAGTGGCCAGGCTCTTCTCTACAGCAAAGAGGTTCTGTTTTACGGTCAGCAGAAGGGGAAATGCATTTCTTGTTGTTTCATAAGCAGATAATCGCACTCTTAGTTCATCTAGGGTAGATTCAGAGCAGTTTTATTTTCCTGGAAAGGAACCAGCCTAATCACTGCAGAAGTGCAGGGTGATTTGGGCTGTGCCTGACCCTGCATCATCTCTGGCCCTGTCCTGAAGTTGCTACTGCGCTTCCTAGTTCTCACTGGTGCAGGGGCTGGTGCCAGCCTCACTGCTGTGCTCATTGCAGCTTGCTTCCCCTTGCAGAGCAGCTGCCCCTCTGTTAACCAGTTAATATTTCTACAATACTCTGACACTGAGGGGGAAAATGTTTGTGCATAATGTTACTGGCTGATAGGTGTGATTCCAATCCATGACTAATGGCAAGGCGCAGTTGTTATTCCCATGTTGCCATTAGGGATGAATATATTATTTTAACATGTTCTCCACCCACAGAAATTTCTCAGTCTCTTCTAATTTGCATGGCATTTTACAAACAGCTTTTTAGGAAAATTGAGAACATTGAGGAAAAAGAAGCTTGCTGCAAAAGACTCATATTGCATTGCCAGATACATACAATAAATATTTCAAGTTAGAAAGCAGTCAAACTGTTAAGGAATTGAAAGTAAAGATAATCATCTATTTGAGAGATGTAGTGCATTCCATAATCATTATATATAACTGCCAGCTTGTGAGCCAAGAAGTGTTCCAGCAGAAAGAAAGGGAACAATTCAGTGTGTAGAGACAGAATCTGAGAAGATACGTAGAGGTTATTAAAACTATCTAAAGAAAGTATTCTCTAAGTCTGCCTGGTTTGTTTGAGATTAAAGCTCAAATGTAATGATTTAGGGGGGCATCTAATCTCTTTCCCTTATTAATATTTTTCCTTTGAATTAAGATAACTTGAAAATTCATGGTAATTAAGACCTCCTTTATTAATGCCACTGTCAAATTTTCATATTTAAAGGGCTTGGAAGATTTTGGAAACCACAAGAGGAAAAGAGATTGAATGAGCAAGAAGTAGAATACCTAGTAACTAATGGGTCAAGACTGAGCAAAAATAATTGAGTATTTGAGGTTTGCAGTCCTATTTGATTCCCAGACTAGATTTATGCCAACTCACTGTAGTTTGGAGCAGTCTTGGAGATATTCTAAAGTCTTCCAACTGTCCTCTAAATAGCAGCCTGCCAACAGAGAAGACAGAAAGTCCAGTAGGGCCCCTTGTGCTTCCTGTACTGAGGCTGGAAGCTGGAGCAGAAGTGCCAGCTTTGTGTCTGCCAGAGGGACTCTGTACAAGTTGTGCAAAAACAGGGAGGTTTTTGGCTGGGAAAACTGGGTTTGTTTCTGGTCTCTCTGTGGCTGGAGCAACACAAAGGGATTCAGACACACTTGAGGGACTAAGATTTTCAGTCTATTATGTATATTTGATGCATTTTATGCTATCTTATTTGGAGATAAATCCAGGCATGTACAGAAAGGAGCTGTTCAACATGACTTTATTGCCAGAACTCCAGCAGCTTGCTTAATACTGTGCAATATTTTATGAGTTACTGACAAATTCATGGGTTGGGTAGTCAGGCTAACCATATGGTTGGTTTTAGAGAAATCTACCAGTTTATTTGCTGAGTCAATTTTTTGATTGATTAAGGCAGTATCAGTTAGCTGACCTCCAAGTTTAGTTATCTCAGAAAAAGCTATTTTCTGGAGCAGCCTCCAGGCTGGCAGTGACAAACACCTGAAATGAACCTAAGTTCAGTAATGTACCTGAAAAGTGTCAAGTGAAGAGCTGTACTAGGTCACTGTGAAGATTTCACTCATCTCCCTAGTGAATATGGCAAGTGGGACAATGTTGTCTTACACTCCAGAGAAATAAGACTTGGCTTCAGGTTTAACTTGTTTTTCTTTATCCTATTTCGGTGGTAGTACATAAGAGGACATAATTTATGCAGTGTGTCAAAACATAGTGGATTTATTTTGGCTGTCTGATGTGGTGCCTCTGTAGTTTCTCCAACTTAGCAGCATTAGTGTTCTGACCAATTTAGATTCCTAGTCGGAAAAGAGGATCAAAGACTCCTGTGCCACAGCTTTTCTTCTTGGTCCCTTTCTCTTCTGGCACTCTGACTATAAGTGAAAATGGAAGTGATGAAGACCTTGCACTTGTTCTGTGGCTTGACTTTTATCTTCCCTCTTTTCTCCCCTCTGTTTTGTGAACACTACTGCAAATTTTATTACTTTTCTCTATCCTATTGAACCCCAAATGAAGGAGGACACCATCTGTATGGTAGCTACCAAGACTCATTTTTACATGATTTGAGACTCCTGTGCTATCTGATATAAATGGCCTGAGTGAATCTGTTCTCCAGCTGTCTGGGAAGGCTTTATATTTCATGATTTTATGAGCAGCAACAGCTTTTTTTGATGATGTTTGTAAAGTCAGCATTGATTTCCTTCATGTCATCTGAGAAAATGTGCACATAGTGTAGAATTCTGTATAAGGATGTTTTGAGCTCCATTGCTGATTTATTGTGAGCAGGTACTACTTGAAAATCAGAAGGATTGTAAGGAAAATAAAGGTATTATTACAAGATTAGGTGGGAATGGTCTTGGACAGCTGAATCATATTTGACATAAAAGGTGACTTGAATTGGCTACAGTAGATGTAGTCTTGGAACCTACTAAAGCAGAAAATACTATTAATATGTCTGAACTATTGCTTCCTTTTGGCAATTCAAAACCATCAGTAATGTGTATTGTGAAGTTAGATACTATGTCACTTGCCAAGTGTCACTTGGCAGTCTTGGAAATACTTGGAGATCTGCTGATTTATTAATATATTGTCTGCTGCTGTTTATATGATCAGTCATCTGCTCTCCTTGAATGTCTAACAGCCCTCTGGGACTTAAAGCTGTATTTCTACTCATGCTAATCAAAAGTTGGTATACAAAGTATTTCTGCTGTCAGGGGAACTATAGTGAACAAGAAACACTGAACATGATCTGTCTGTGAATCAGCTCCTACATGCCATCTCCCTTTTTGCTTTTTCATCTTTATTTTCTCCCTCTGTAATAGTAATCATCACAAAGTAATTCTTCAAACAGTTATTATTTTAAAGGGAGCAGGACATAAATGTGCATTTTCAAAGCAAGAACAAGAGGCACTTGTCTCTAATTCATCAGAAATTTTGACACTTTCTGGTTCAAACACTTCTATAAAGACACATCACACTGCAGTGATTTTGCCTATGGAGAATTCACTCCTATTGCCCTGCTTCATGGTGCTACTTATTAAGGCCCAAGTGCTGCTTTTTAGACATTTCCTGCAGTAGTTGGCATGTGCCTTCTGAAATAGTGATCATTTCTCTAGTGTCAATGTTCTTGCCTACAGTGCCTTATAGATACCCTTACACAAACATTTCCAGTCACCCTCAGTCATTAACCATTCAAAATACTGGTTTTGTTTCTACTGTGGTGTTGTCTTAGTGACAGTATCTTTTCTCTGCAAGGATTCATTAAATTTATTAATTATGTTCTAATTTTTTCTGATCAAATATACAGTAGTAAAAATATAATTACTTTTGTTATTAAAATAGTAAAATAACTAAATTACCATGAAATTTTTTAATGACAGTTATGCAGAAACAGGTTCAGCATAACATGGATTATATCTGTTCTTTTGCATTTTAAGATCAGTTTTTAAAGCCTTGTGATCTTTTAAAGTAGACAATATTTTTCTTTTAGCACTCTCCAGTGTTTGGCATTGGCTCAGTGATAAACCTATCACTTATGTACCTTTAGAAGCAATTCTATATTACAACACCAGGTGTTTTGTTATTTGGAGTTATTTAGCCAAGCCAATGGAATATTAGTTTCCTAAATGAAGGTGCAATTAAAAAAAAAAAAAAAAAGTTAAGAACTTCTACTATTTTTCCATCTTTATATCATATTTTTTAGCTGTTGCTAGTTACTGCACAAAACAAAAGTTCTGTCTGAAGCTCCAGGCTAAATTTCAACACTGGCCAGAGATTGTCTTCAGATTCCAGTGTTAAACTTTAACCCACATATGGTTCAGAAAATTACTTCAAACTGTAGCTAAGCAGTTGAATATTTTTTAAATTAAATGGATTCAATTCTCGTTGATATTATTTTTAAGTACCTTTAAAGACTTTTATTCTTTCTCTATGTTCTTCCTTAGTCATCTTTTGACCGCCATGTGGGGCAAAAAAGTAAACTTGACAGACTTTTCATTTATCAAGGACAGTTCTAGAATTTCCCTGTGTTCTGTGCCCTTCCTGCTCTCTTTGACGAATGGTAGGGTTTTTTAGCTTTTTCAGTATTACTTAACTTATGAGTTGGGAATGCCTGTAAAGCATGCTGTGTGTGAAGTGAGGAGGTGTTCAATGACAATCCTCTCTGACATTTTTAATACCCATTTTCTATTTCAAGTGCTGATCTTAAACCAGTTCCAGCTTCTGAAGATCCTCACAAGTTACAAGTAAACAGCAAATAATTGGCCTTTGAGAGTATAGTTGGTTTTGTATTTATGCCATCCAGTCAGTAATTTTGCCTCAGTAACAATGCAGTCAACTTTCTATCAGTAAATAAATGTAGAAGAGTTTATTTGTAAAACAAAACCTGCAACTTCCTTTGTAAGTTGGGAGACTCCTAGATGCTGTATAGAGGTATCATTAACTTTCACAGATATGGAATTAGACCTTGATGTGTTATCTTTTCTGTATTTATTGGCCAGTAATAAATTTGGAAAATAAATCAGGAAAGGATTTATGAATGTTGTAGAATAGGCTAAGAGGGTGAGGAGATTTCAGTGTCTTGCATCAGAAGGTTGCATCAGAGCTTGCTAAATGATAAAATAGATTTGATTTAGGAGAGAAGGGCTCATGAAGCTGAAAATCAAAGCACATATCTAGATCTCACAATAATTAATAGGAAATTTAATAATGTGATGTGTATGTGATGGAGTTATCTCCCTTGAACTTGATTTTGAATACATGGATAATTCACCTATAGAACTACTTTTATATTTAAAAATTGAGTGCACAATTATTTCATTTTGTCTTTCTGCCTTAGAGGAAGAGCACTGAGCACTGTGCAATACCATGTTTATACTGGAGCATGTGCAGCTGAGATAGTTTTAGAAGTGTTTGACTATTGTTGGCCAAGGTTGGCTTGGATGTTAGCAAGCAGACCGTTTGACAGAAACTTGTAATGATTCATACTAAATACTTACAAAATAATTGTATGAAAATGGTGTACTGAACAGAAGAAAATGACTACTTGGTAAGTCCAGAACAATTGAGTTCAGAGATGTAAAACACAGAAAAAAATTGTCAGTTTTAGCAAGAATCAGAAAGTAGAAACTACACTGTAATGATAGAGGTAAGTATAAGTGCTTAAACAAAACCATTATAAAGACATGAAACATTGTTTACATTATGGAGCAGAAATAGTTCTGTGAGTAATGCATTTTACAGCATTTGTAACAGAAGTCCTCCACTGACATCATACTCATTGAAACATGAACATTGTTACATAAAGAAATGGCTTAAAATAATATTAAAAAAAAACTTTGTACCCCAACTAAACAAAATTCAGCTACAATCTAATTTAGATTGTATGCAACATATAAGCTTATGGAAAAAACATTTTATTTATTTGGTCTACACAGCAGACATAAAATAGAATGCATAAAAACATCATACAGTTTTCTTATCTAATTAATCTAGAAATCAGAGACATTCAAACTAAATTTTCAAGGACCATGAAATCCTGACAAGAAAAGAAAGTAATGGTTGTAATTGCTGCTTCTGTTGAATCTCTAAAAATAAGTTTTATCCTCTTGAGGTATACTTTTGTATAAACAATGTATATACAATTTCAGAAAAATTAGTGCAGCAGAATATATGTTTTGTACCCAAAAATGTACATGCCATATTGGAAATATTCTCCCCTCCAATTTCTTTCTCGTTGAACAAATTCCTGCTCTTTTCTACTTAAATAATATTATATTAGAATCTGACTTTCATTTTAATGTGATTTTTATTTATAACAAAGAAAATGTTCAAGGTTCTCTTACTTTCAGTAAGAATACTACAGTATTCTTTTTAAGTTTTTAATTTTCCTTTTTTCAGAGAGAGTTGAGATATAAAAATAGAAATGCATTTAATGGTGCAAAATGCCCAGGGGCTTACAGCCTGCAATTTAATGTTTTATTCATAATTTTCCCCAATAATTGTAGTTATTTGTTGATGTTCATACAATTCTTTTCAATATTGCTTTGAATTTAAAATTAATGGTGTGAGGTTTTTTTCTGGAGTTTCAAAATCAGTTTTCCAGTCATAAGACTAGATATGCCATTCATAGTGAACACTTTTTGCAAAATGCTCAACCACATGAATTATTTAACACTTTACTTCATCTGTTTCTGTTTGCAAGGACTGTTTCCTTTCTGTAGACAGTAATAACCTTGATTTGCTTTTCATGTGTATTAAGTCCAACCTAGTACTGGTTTTGTGAACTCCCTTAAGTTGAATGACAAATGTGAAGGTCACAAAGCAGAATTGCACTTTGCAACTGAACCTGCTCTGCCATACTTACAGTGTTCTTGGGGCTACACTGAGTTGTAACTTCTCAAGAATACTAAAAGTAGGAAACTGTTTCTTTATTATGGGCAAGATTACATATATACAATTAAAGACTGTCCAGACTTAGTCTCCTCCTAGAGCTACAACTGAAAGAGGATTCAGAGAATGTGTTTCTGAATGATGACATTAAAAAATCATTCACACCACAGGAAGTCTGGGATGAAAAAAAGGTTTCTTAAAGTTGGAGATTTTAAGGGGAGACCATGATTGTAATTTTCTGTGATGTCTTGTTTAACACAAGGCATACTTTCTCCATGGACACTACTGAACTATGGTCAAAAAAGCTGTGCAATTACTTTGAACTGTGCTGTTTATCTTAACGTTGTGATGAAATTGGCTTATTTCCATCCCTATGAACTAATGTGTCAATTATTAACAAATATACAGAGAACTTGTCAGAAAGGTGCGTGAGCACAATTTATCTGAAGGAGTAAAATTATCTCTATCAGTTGTATTTCTGCAATGGTAGAAAGAACTGTCCAGGGATAAGAAAAAATTGATGGAATATTGTATATGAGATCTTACATCAAGAAAAATGGGATTATTATTATTAACATTATTGTTATTATTATTATTAAGGTGTCTTATTTTTTTCTCTTCCTCCATTTCCCCTCTTCCCTCCGCTTCTTTTTCAAATGTGATAAATTTTGCATTGAGATGCTGAGGATGCTGAAGCTGACATGGCTCAGTGATTAACATTTCAGTGAATAAAGTATGACTTTTTAAATGGTTCTGTTTTTAGTAATATTTTAGATCTGTGCTAAGTGTATAATTCTCATATTTCTGCCATTCCTGAATGGAGAAAATTAAGACAGAAGAATAACTTTCTTTCTGTCTCAAGCAGTGAAGAGCATCATGGGTTCTGGGGTTTCAGGTGTTCATCTTGTTTTGTCATACCAAATTCCTGGCTCATAACTGGAATTCAGAAAGTGATGTTAAAGGTCTTTCCTAGCAGGAAAACAGATCAGTTAATCTAGTAAACCTTCTGCATACAAATACTTTGTGCAAAACCAGTTATGAAATCTAAGATTAAGCTGAGCCATATAATATACATTCAGTGTGGGAAGCAATCTAATCAATGACCTATTCTTTCCCTGAGACAATGATCAGGGAATGTATGAACACATAACTCTTTCCTGAATTAGATACTCAGTCATAGAATGCATTTCAAAGTGCCTATAACAATTGAGTAATAGTGAACATATGGTAAAAAGAAAATAATCATAGCAAGAGTAAGTACTGAGAACAGAGATTGGTAGATAATTTTCAAATTATCTACCAATCCAAACCACACAAAACCAGAATATATCTTAAAATATCAACAAGAGAACCAAAGTTAGTGTAAAATAAAATTTTCTCCATTTTCCATGGAGAATCATAAAAAATACTGAAATCAGTGACGTCTTTTATTAAAATGCAGCAAATGCTTCAAATTAAATTTTAGCATAGGAAAAATGTCATTGCGAGCTTTATATGTGAAATTTTACTTCTAACTGATTTCTGTCAGCAGAACTATAAAACATTCTAATAACAGATTCTTTGTGTTAGCAATGCAGCTTTCAAAATGGATGAAACAATACTGTGTAAGTTTTAAATTAACACAAAGTCTTTGTGTTGTCTTTTGCACAAATACTTCCAGAAAATGAAGTCATTATCTAAAATAAGATGGTTTGGGAAGACCTTGTAGGTGATGTGTGTTTATATGGGAGAGAAATATAAATTTCTGCTATACTGTAGATTCTTTTTGATAGAAGTCCCAAATATTGAGACAAATGTGTGATGTCCTAAGTTGTATTTTTACCATGACTACATTGAATATGTGTGCAAGGGTTTTTTGCCACCTGATTTATAGGACAGTGCAATAACTAGTAAATGTAAGAAAAATTTTGGTTATCTTTCTACTCAGAAGAGAAACTTCTGCCCATGTGAAATTGCAGGTTCCAATGCAG
>WEIU01015308.1:146577-180758 GCA_013389925.1 Aegithalos caudatus
GGGATTTTGTTGTTTTTTAAATTATTATTTCTTTGGTTTTTTCTTTTTGTGCATTAAAAAATATTCTTTCTTTCTGGTGACAATTATATGTATGCAAAAGGAACTAATCTATTGATGAGAACAAGAAGCCAACCTATATTTTTTGGTTATTTTACCAGTAAAGGAATAGAATTTAAACAAAACAATTATCATTATGAATTAATTGCTAAAAATACTAATGGCAAAATGGCTATAGGAAATGTTAAATACACATATCTTTAGTGGTTTGCTGAAATACTTTCTTGCAGCCACATCATCAGGTCAGGTGGGCATTTCCTCCTTCAACTTAGTGGGCAGCTTTGAAGTCAAATTTTCATGTACAAGGGTCTGTAACATTCGTAGGAATATGAATGGAATAATAAACTCTGACTAAGTCAAGCACTAGAATTTGAATTAGGCACTTTGGCAGGAGAGCTGAGGTGGCTCTTGTGACCCTTCACTGCTGTAACACATCTGATCTCATATCATACTCAGCTTCATCCTTAGTTTGTGCTGCATTTCTTAAAATCTCTATTTTGTATTTATCCTGAGGGTGGGGAAAGAAAAAAAAAGAAAAAAATTCCATGTGTTTTGTCTTGTAATAAGAAAATTGCTTTGCTACATCTTGCATGATAGAAGCTGTCAAATAGAGTTATCAAACAGTGAGTACACATTCATTTAGCTGAAATCTCTATTGGAAATTTATAGCAAAAGATTGGAAATTAATAGTGAAAAATGTAATAATCAAAGTAAAAAAAAAGCTAGCAAGTTCTTTATTTTGTATTTAATTAATTCTTTTATGAATTAAAAAAATTAGTATTCCTTTTTAAATGCTACTGCTAAAGCTATTAAAATGAATGAATCCTTTGAGTCTTTGCAAATTATCCTTTGTTAGAAGGATTTTATAAATTACTGGGTTTAAGAAATGATTTTACCTACTAAGAATTATTTACTATAGAGCAAAGTAGCAGTTATTTTCAAGATATGTAATTCTTGAGTGTGCAGATTTGAGATGACTGATGTTGACAAGAAATTGTTCAAGTCATCTTTCCAATTTGGTAAAAAGAGACAAGGTGTCAGGTACTTATTTTCTTGGATACTGTAATAGAGAGGACACAATGAATACTGTTTGTAATTACCCATAGAGACAGACACAGATGGAGAAATGATACTTCTTTTTAGTGGAATGATGGGAAATAGACTTTGAGCAAACTGCTTGGATCCTTAAACCTACCCACACAGTGTAGGGAAGTCTAGTACAGAAGGCATTTCCCTTCCTATTAATTAGAGAGAGGAAGAGAGAGAAACAACAAAGAGAATAGAGGAAAAAACCACAATCATAATGTATAAAATGCACATCACTAGATATGAGGGACTTGATATATAACTGATTGATATAACTGATGCAGAAGGGCTATTCAATCCTTTGTGGCATTTGTGGGGTGCTTCTGGTGAAGGGAGGAAATACACATAATAATGTGTATTATACAAATCCTATGATATCTAATTCCAATTTAATTGTCTACAATATGTCAGTGCAACTCTAATAATTCATTCAGTATATATTATTGCATAGGTAACTGTAGGCAGAGCTAAAGATAGGACAGAATTGCCATTTTGGTAGTAAATAGGGATTATTTAAGGTTTTATTACAGGATATAGTATATGAAGAGAACAACAGTTCATTTAGGAGGAACCAGGTGGTTGCTAGCTCCCAGTTTTAATTGCAAGTGAGAAGTGCTAGAACAAGGTGCATAAAATAGATGCTGTTACCATTCCACTTTCATCTTTTTGGGTTCAGGCTGTGTCATCTTCCATGTCACAGCATAAATTGAAGTTATTGTAAGGCAGATAAGTTACATTAGTGGCCTGCACAAGATCAAGATTGTGCTAGAGACTGATCAGGCCTAAAATCCTCCCCAGGTCCCCTGTAAACTGTTCAGCAATCAATTGGCGCTGACATCAGCGGGCTCTGCACTTACCAAGGATTGGCACTGTAATGGTGATCTTTTCATGTTAGCGTAATTTTTTTCCTTTAATGGAACATAACATCTGTAATATATCTATGAATTTGTCACATTTTTGGTGTGGGGTTTTTTTTTTTTTTTTTTGGTTCTTTATTTTCTTGGGTAATACAGCTATTTGTTGAAGGTTGTTATGTCAGTGGGAACTTCTTAGATGATTTACTAATAATTTAATGGTACTTACATATTTTTTGTAAATTATAAAATAATAAATCCATAAAACACAATTTCAGGAAGGATTGTTTTTAAAGAAAATATTCTTTTCACTAGATTTTGCCTAGAATGCAGAAAAGGAAGACAGTTTGGAAACCTTAAAAGATTTGAGACTAAATTAGAATAGTGTATCGAATAAACATCTCTATATGCTTTGGGTTTATCAGAGCATAACTTTAAATGGAAATAAAGAGATGTCATTTATTTTGCTAGCAGGTAAGGCATAAACTACTTATAATCTTAAGTAATACATTACTGTTTCTAATGGATAGGTATGCAGGCATGTGACTCTTGGGGATGGTACCCTGGAGGGCTGGAAATTGGACTTGGCAGTCCCTTCCAACTCAGCTTATTCTTTGATTCTGTGATATATGTGAATCTTAGGTAACACAGAGCTACTTACAGTCTTTGTCACAACAACTACTAGAACTTCAGTGGGTTAAACTGGAAAGGGGACTAATGAAGCACAGATAAAGCACCTGGTTAATAGTATTTTAAATGGCAGCCAAACAGCTGTGCATCTTCCTGCCCAGTGTAAGCAAGTGGTTTCCATAGGCTTTAGAAGGTTGAACTTAACAGTAGAGCTAGACCCTCATGTGTGGGAAGGACAGTATAATCCTGAGGAAGTTGTTAATATAATATGCAGAACTAGTTCAACAAGTCTATTTGCCTTTTAAGTTCAGTAAATAGTCATAAAACTGTGGAGTTTTGTTAAAATATGTTTTTTCAGGGACATGTATATAGTTAATGTACAGTGATGTAGTTTCAGTCAAGTATCATAAAAGTTTGAAAAGGTAAGGGGATCTTAGGAATCCAGGCATGGATGTAGTCTGAAGCATGCTGAGTATGAGGCAGCACATTGTCAGAATACCAACATCTTTCACAGCAATCAAATCTAACCATTCTTTTTGTTGCTATTTCTCAAATGAACTGACCCAAAATTTAAAAGCTCACTTGGATTATCTGTTAGTTTTTCTGTGAAAATAAGAGTGTGGATTACTTTTCTCTTTAAAACTTAATTTAGCATCAATGCATTGCTCTGACCACATGCTCTCTGTTCTCCTTGCTCTGCTAAGCTTGCCTAGAAGCTGATCTGCATTGTAGCTAATCAAGATGCTTCACTTCACCTCGCCTTTGTCAGCATACAAAAGCTCATGTCAGGGAAGCTTTCAGAGGTAATCAATCCAGAAAAATAGATCTGCCAAAGGAAAACATGATGAATAAATATTTCATTGCACTGTGTAAACCTGTTGTTTTAAATAGCAAAACAAACAGTTTAGGCTGTTTTCTTTACATATTTCAATTATTTATTTTTTTATACAGGCATAATTTATGTGTTCATGTACAAGTATCATTCCTACAATTGGGATGATTTGTGCAGTATTCAAAAGCATTTAAGTTCCTTGACCCTGTCATATTTTGGTAGCTGCTTCCCAGAATGGAGTGATATGTCATCTCAAGGTACTAATGTACTTTCACTAGAGCATCCTTTCTCATTAATGATTATTATGGCCACAGCAATTTGTCCCTTACTACATTTAGATGGGCCATGGGGTTGGCACCAAAGGTTATATGGTCTTGACACCCTAAATACTATGGATTTATGCTTGAAACAGTGTTTCCCTGCCTTACACTACTAGGAATATTATTCTCAAATTGGGAATCAGTGGGGGACATGCAGACATATGCCTGATGTTTAGTGTAGGAGTTTCAATGGCATGTGAAAGATTATTGTGAGGATCTGCAGCTAACAGGAATATGTATTTTCCAAGAACTTAAAAGTGTCACAGTGAGTGACTTCACACCTGTGTAATCTGCACATGACAGTAGCAACTCGGTGAAAGTTAAAAATGGAATCAAAGTGATTATTAATGCCTGTGGAAAAAATGGCTTGTGTTTATCAGCTACCTGTTCAATGGGAGTGAAATGAGATCTAACTGTAAGGATGGGAACTCTGAGTTGAAACTTCTTTTTTTTTTTCTGAAGGAAAACATAAAGTAGATGCATATACTCTTTTCCAAATTTTTATCAGATGAACCTTTATATGGTGTTCCTACAAGCAAGCCACTTGGCATAAATAAATTTGTAGTGAACTGCAGGCTTTCTTTTCACAAATCTTGAGTAAGAATGATTTAAATGACTAGCCATGTACCCACACAAGGCACAATTAGATCCCTGCAGGCAGCATTTGTGACCGAATAGTGACACAATTTTATATACTGTAGCCATATACTGTGAGAGTTTTGACTTGTCCTACTCATAGAACAGAACTGGAGCTATGGTTCCTTTCAAAGGTTGCAACAACATTTTAAATCATAAAAATTAGATTTTTATGTAAATATTCTGGTGGGTTAAAAATATATTGCTATTTTCTGAAGGCATTTTCTGTTTTGTATGTTATGTTAATATATAAATGAAATAATGAGACTGACTTTTTTCATGGAGTTTGATATTTGAGCAATTATTTGATTTCACTTCTACTCAGTAGTCACAATTTTAAGGTTTTTTTCCCATGTTCTTTCCCAACCTTCTTGAGAGTATTTTAGATTATTACTAAATGAAGCAGAGGTAATTTTAATTTTAATTTTCAGAAAGAGGTTCAATCATTTGAGCTTTCTGTTGCAATGCTCATTTCATATCTCTCTTGATCATTTTATATTTTGAGTATGGTAATTTCAGACAGGCAAGGAGTATGTACAAACTCATTTGAATTGCAAAAGTGATTCCAACTGTATAACTGTACTTTAAACAGAGATAAATTAGAGATTGACAGGGTTTTCTGGAATTTTATTTCCATGCATGTTGCTTTGTTTATAACAGAACTCATGTAGAAACTCCTGTAGAATACCCATCCAAGTGTGAAAGCTGCAGTTCTGCTCTAAACATGAGAAGTCATTGGATTGTAACTGTGTTATATCCAGCTGGTGGCTCATCACCAGTGGTGTTCCTCAGGGCTCAGTACTGAGTCCAGTCTCATTTAATATCTTTATCAGTGGTCTGGACCAGGGGATCAAGGGCACCCTCCTTCAGTTTGCAGACACCACCAAGTGGGCTGGGAGTGTTGATCTGCTGGAGGGCAGGAAAGCTTTGTAGAGAGATCTGGATGGGCTGAATCAATGGGCCAAGGCAAACTGCCTGAGGTTCAGCAAGGTGAAGTGTATCTGAGTTACAACCCCATGAGGTACTGCAGGCTGGGGGCAGAGCAGATGGAAAGTGGCCCAGTGGAAAAGGACCTGGGGGGATTTGACTGACAGTGGCTGAAGATGAGCCAGCTGTGCCCAGATGGCCAAGAAGGGCAGTGACATCCTGGCCTGTGTCAGGAGCAGGGTGACCAGCAGGGCCAGGACAGTGACTGTCCCCTGTACTCAGCACTGGTGAGGTCACAGCTCAAGTGCAGTGTCCAGTTCTGGGCCCTCAGTTCAGGAAGAGCACTGGGGTGTTGGAACAGGTCCAGAAAAGAGCAATGAAGCCAGTGAAGGGTGTGGAGCAGAGCTGGGAGTGTTTAGTCTGGGGAAAAGGAGGCTCAGGGGCCTTATTGCTGCCTACAAATACCTGAAAGGAGGATATAGCCAGGTGGGGGGCTGTCTCTTCTCCCAAGTGATAAGCAATAAGAAAAGAGGAAATGGCCTCAAATTGTGACAGGGTTTAGCCTGGATCTTAGGAATAAAAATTATGGAGGAGGTTGTCAAGCATTGGAACAAGCTGCCCAGGGAAATGGTGAAGTCAGCTTTCCTGGAGATGCTTAGAAGACATGTAGGTGTTGCACTTCAGGATGTGACTTAATGGTGGATTTAGAAGTTCTGGGTTAACAGCTGGACTGGAAGATCTCAGAGGTGTTTTCCAGTGTAAATAGCTCTGTGACTCTAAGTTCAGTGGCTTATATTTGTCCATAGAAAGCAAGATTTTTCTTTAATTGAAAGGGGATGAGGATAGAAAGAAAAACATCGCCATTCTACATTTCTAGGAAAACCTGATATGGTGATCATATCCACACATAAGAGTATATTTGTCCACTGGATTTAGTAATCCTGATCTTACCATATCAAGAATTGAAGTTTCTATCTTCTGCTGTTCTCTTCTCTTTTACTTGTGGTTGTAGCCCATGGCGTTGGCTATATAGAAGGTCTTGAATTAAATGAGCTAAGATATCCCATACAAGCTAGCATTCTTGTCCTGAAGGTTAACTTGCACATTATTCCCACCTGAAAAAAAAAATTGTCTCTGGGAATTACTCCCTCTTCTGGACTTTATGTTCTAGGGCTTGACAGATTTTAGGTTAGAGTATGGGTTCTATCTACTCTGCCATGCAGATTAATTTTAAATTGCTTTACCAGGAAGGGTAAAGGAACATAAAAGTCTTATTGTCAGTGGATTTATAGTGATTTGCACTCATTAGAATCTTTATGTGAGTAAATAAACAGTAAAATGAAAATG
Source organism: Aegithalos caudatus (assembly GCA_013389925.1). Taxonomy (NCBI): domain Eukaryota; kingdom Metazoa; phylum Chordata; class Aves; order Passeriformes; family Aegithalidae; genus Aegithalos; species Aegithalos caudatus. The sequence goes on from WEIU01015308.1 coordinate 153,267, forward strand.
TTTGTGAACTCTCAATTATTTACACATTTTCTCTGAGATGTCTAGCTTCAACATGACAAATGATTCTGCTCAGATTTTTTTTGTGACACAGTCTGATCCAGTTAGAATCTCTTCAGAGGACATTAATACATTTATCCCCTAGCAATACTGAGAAAAAATTAAAAAAAGATGTAAAAACCTCAACCAAAACCTCTTCTCTGTGGTTAAATGATGGGATTTATTCTGGTAACCAAAGGGCATGTATCCATTCAAAATTCTCAACTTAGTGACCATGGGATAGCTAATCACCCTAAATCACAGGAATTTAAACTCTGTCAGATACAGAAAGTGAACTGTCCCCAGCAGTGAGGAGGTATTGAATTAGCTCTTTGTTTCAGTTGCTGAGGTGTGATGATCAATTTGAGACTTAGATAAAGTACTGTCTGAACGAGGACTTTATGCTCATTATTATTTATTTGTAGGTCACACTTCAGATTGGGTCTCCAAATTCCAGAGGATGTAATTGCCAACTGTAGTTAAGTGTTTTCAAAACCTTAGGAGATAGCTCTGTGCATCTTAAAATATCTAAACAGCTTTGCAGTGTTGTCTAAAGAAGCTTATGTGGCTCTAGATGAACTTGAGGGCAGAACTGGGAGTGGATCCAAGATCATTCAAGGCCTAGTCCAGCACGTCAGCACAAATCATCTTCCTCCTGAAATTTATTTCAACTGTGCCACAATTCTGTGCTCAATTTATTAATTTTTAAAAACAGGTACTATATACCTTAGAATGAGTTTAAGATTTAATATCTTATTATTTATTGATGACATTGAAATCTTCATTAAAACCACTATATGGCCCTGAGTGTGCCCTTAAACTTACTTGAAACCAACGTATTTTAATGACTTGGCATAGTTGCTCCTATTTTCTTCAGGAGAGAGCAATTTCATATACAGTATGTCCACTGTATTATTCAAGCATTCCACTGACAACACTCCACAAACATTTGTAAACAAAACAGTACAGGAGAGACCATTTTTTTCAGACAAGACAGTCTAGAGACACCAGTAATAATTTTCAGCAAATGCACATTCCAAGGCAGGGCAGACATGCACTGAGGACATCCAAGGTTTTGTTTTTTTTAAAAAATCTGATTACATCCTGTTTTTACAAATGGTGCCAAGTGTTTTGCCTCCCGTTTTCATGCTTTCAGGATTAATTGGAATGCCCCTGAAAGTCCTTTCAGTATTTTAAATCTTCTAAAAAATGTAAGTGTATGAAAGAGTATAATTTACATTACTATAGCTTTCTCAGGAAAAGCCTTCTGTTTAGAGAAAATTAGTATGAGGTACTGATTGTATACAATCCATGATAAGTGTTACTGAAACTGCAATAAGCATTGCAGATTCATTCATTGTGATAGTAGCAATCTGAGAGCTAGATACAAAATGAAGAACAACTGCTGTCAAGGTCAGGTGATAGCCCAGATTCTATTTTTATTAATTAATCAGCCTGAATGCCTAAAGACATTGTTTCCCTGCAGAATTAAAAATTCTGGACCGAGTTCTCCAAAGCAATGTTTCAGTCCTGTTGCTCCAGGGATAAAGTTTGGGATCCTTCTCATTCTCAAAAGAAAATATGGCAATTCCACAGTACTGGAATTACCTTCTTAGCAAGGGTTAATAAATACCTTAATTAGACTCATGAAATTGTGGAAGGAATCCTGTTCTGCTCAACAGGACATTAGAATATACCTGAGAATAGAAGAAAATTCTCATTTAGAAAATTCTTATTTCTCATTGCAAAGGCATCAAGTATGGCAAATTTGAGTAGGTTTGTAATGAACACCACAGCTTAGTAGAGAGGACACTTTCAACCAATGATGGCTTCATTTGATGTCACATGCTTTTGATATATAAATATTTTAATATATTTTACTGTCTATATAAATTATGTATTATGCTGGGTTATATATTTGGAAGTCTGACAGAGTAGTACTGTAAAATTTTACATGTATACAGTTGAGAACTTAACAAACTAAGTTGTGTGGAAGATTTCCTTCAGCATTAAAAGAAATTGTGATTTCATCATTAATCTCAGATGGAATTGGATTAAGACTTCATTCATCATAAATAGCTATTCCCTGCTCTCATGTTCCTCAATGCTCTGTGTCACAGGACATATTTCCTGACAATTGTCCTAGGCTCCTAGGACTATGTAAAGCTTTTTTTCAACCTTGACAAAAGCTTCTCAGCTTGCTAACATTTTTTTCTTTTTCTTTTTTGGTTTTCTTTTTTCCCCCTCAGATCCTGGCCTGATTAAGAGGGTGGTTTTATCACATATGAGCTTATAGTTAGGTAGAATTGGAAAGCTCCCTTGTGGAGAGCGTGAACATTTGATCCTTCTTTCATTCAAAACTCTGCCTTAAATTCCTTTTATTCCTTTTGTGGTATGGCTGAACAATAATATTGGTTTGAAGGTGTGTTCTTCCCCTTCCTGTTTTCAGATATGTTCAAAACCTGAGACCAAGAAAAACCTGGATATTTTTAGAGTCAACTTTTTAATCAAAAGTAGGATGTTCTGGAATTTCAGTGCATTTCAAGGAATTGCAGAAGCATAGACTGGGTAGTGCTGAATTAAAGTGTCAGCTCTATTGTCTTCTGATCAATAAGATCCCTTAAAGAACCAGAGACTGACAAAAGAAGAAAAGTGAATCATTTAGAGAGCAACACCGTAAATGCAGCAGTCATGATGGTTTGAGTGCAGTCTGTGAGCAGAGCTGCAGTAAAAGAAATGCAGGCAAACACAACCCCAAAAGAAATAAAATATCCAGAAAATGTTGGGGTTTTTTATTGACTGTGCAATGCATTACACATATTAGCAATAATTTTTTATTCCTGGGAATACTAATTATGATATGAATCAGGAAGTAACACTGAATGGTTTGATAGATGTGAAACAAATGTTTAGTGAGACAAAGGATAGAAATGAAGGGTAGTAAATCACACTGCTGCTTTAATTGCCTGTCACCAATGGCATATACTAAGGCCATTGGAGGTATTTGTGGGTGAATGCTTTTTCTTTTTTAGGAAAGAGAATGTATTTGGATGACTCTGACTAAATTTGTCACTATTTAACTGTAAGCCCATTCTATGTATCAGTAACAAAACTCTATGTCCTTGACCTTTCTGTATTTTTTCCATTTCATGTTTTTCAGGAGAAAGGGGTGGGAAGGTGTGACAGGTGAGAACAGAAATGGAAGGGGAGGATAACAGGTAAGAAGGTGGTGTATTTAACAGATATTGAGAAAACAGGTATTTTTCCTGTTCCTGCCATTTAATTTAAGTATGACTGGATTAGTAAGATTCTGTTTTGGGCTCTAATATGCTGGAGTCTGTGTCTTAAGGATTATTTGTCTCTAGGTACATGAAGAACAGAATACATGTAAATACATTAAATTTCTTGTTTGTAAGTGGCTTAGGCTAACCATCTTTTTAATGGCTGCTCTTGTAGATTGAAACGAACATCTTTTGGGTTCTGATCCAGCAAGGTCCTGAATTTCATTGTTATCTTCAAGCAAGAATTGGGTTCAATGGGTCCATATTCAAAATTAGAGGTATGCCAAAATGAGTGACTGAATGACAGCCTCATTAGAAGTATTTTGAAGTGCTTAAGAGCTTCAGTATTTCATGAGGCACATTTTGAATAAATACATTTTTTAGAATTAAAGTATTTTGCTCCATCTTGCAAGTAAAAAAAAAAAAAATAGACCCCTAGTACTATGCAAATACACTTTATGATTCATATCTGCAACCATACCAGCAAGGGAAAAAAGACTGTATAAAATGAAAGACACAATAAGATGTGTCAGTTAAGATATTAAAAGCTTTTCCAGTGAAGAAGAAGTGAAAATCCTACACTTGAAACCTAATGGTAGAATATTGGCTCAAGTGTTGTAATTACTTTTGCAGCATATTTGGCAAATTGTTACTAGAAAAATATGGCTGCTCTTCTTCCTAGAATCTGCATTACCTTGATGGTTTTCTCTCTTCTGCCTATAGGACTGTGCTGAATTTTAAGAGATCTGAATTTGGCTGAGGATGAGCAAGCAGCTGTAGCCTTTAAACATTCTCGAGAATTCTACAGGAGGTTTGTGCAAAAGAGAATATCTGATTAATCACCCTGTCCCAAACCAGCCATGGGAAGTCATTGCTTCTGGTACGTCTGGGCTTGACAGATGTCTATTGGATCATTGTGCATTACTGTTCAAACATCTCTGAAATTTCAAGATAGAGATGTATGAAGCAACATAAAATGTCAAAATGACACTTTTGTGTAAAATGCGGAATAACTGAGGAAGTGACATGAGACAAGAGCCCTCAAGATGTTTAAATTTTTCTTGAAGGTTTGACTTTTCTACATGTTAGTATTTCAGCCTGTTACTCACAAACCAACAGCATGAGACACTGCTTGATGTTGGCTACACAGAACAAACTTGGAAAGCAGAGCACAGCAGCAAAGCTCCTTATCTGACTTCATGGGACACAAGCCTCATTTTTAAAGAACTGGCTCTGTAGCCTATCTATATCTTGACAAATGATTAAAATGAACCAGCTTCTGGTTTCAGATACTTCTTTCCATGGTTTAATAAGTAACATAGTTGCTGTTCAGAACCTTTATGCAACCAAATGTATTTTTCAAAGTGTAGATAGACGACTAGTCTTGATGTACAGGATGGGTCTGACTTTAATAATGATGGGATCAAGAGCGGTGGTGGCGGTAGCAGCTGAGCCAAGAGGGAGCCTGGGAGAGCTGAAAGGCACACAGGGGAGTGGTAGGAAAATGGTGACCTCACAGTGCTTTTGTTCCCAGTGGAAAACACCTTTTTAGGGATAAAACACCTCCTCTTTTTGTAAGGTTTTGCTGTTAATATTGCTATTGTTACTGTGCGTGTCTTATTCTTGCTTTGTGCTTTCAGTAAATTGTGACCCCCAACCCATATTCTCTGCTTTTTGTCCAACTTGACCAGAAAGGGCAAGAGAAGGGAGTGGATTATTTGGAGTTTAGTTTCTGTCTGATGCTAAAAACAGCATGAAATGTCAAGCAGTACTATGAATTCACACCTACTTTTAGAAGCCTTTTGGTCATGTTGGCCAGTGGGCTTGAAGTGAGTAGGACAAAAAGAAATAAATTTTTCTTTTGCAGTCTCCAGTGTGAATCTTTTGCAAAGGGAAGGAGACAACTAATTTCAATCTAAATAACAATATTAAAAAATTATATTACTCTCAATATTAAAAGGCCTAATGAGCGTGGATTTTTTTTTCCTTAATGTATGTCCTTAGAGACATTTGATCCATTCTTTTCCACTGTCACTTCTTAGACAGTACAAGGAATAGATTAGAGCTAGATTAAGAATCTGAATGAATTCTTGTTTGCTTTCACTAAAAACCCTACAGATTTTGCTGTTATATTTCTTTCCCTGTCATCCCTTTTCTACTTGCAATGAATGTTGGTTTGTAGAGAACTCTTCTACTATGTTTGATCTATTCTGTGTAATGAATGAATTTTTTAGATAGGATATAATTTTAAGTAAAAGAGTCCTGAGCAATATTTATTTGGTGAGATCCCTAGAGGGATATTCTTGGGGCAAGAATAGGGCCAGAACTGTTGAAAGAGAGTATCAAAGAACTCAGACCCATCATGCTTTGTAGTTTGAATTTAGATAAATAAACTGAAATAACTACAAGGAACAGAAAGACTGTTGTTTTTCCTAGCTGAGTAGAAAATCTTCCCAGTAGAGGCAAAACGTCACTAATGTAGTGATGGCTTCTGATAAAAATGGTTGCAGCAGATCTGTAGTTCTGGCAATCCCTTTATTAACAAGGTGTTTGATGCCTTTGCTTAAAATTGGACATAATTGGACATGCCACAGAACCTACATAGCTCTAGATATGTATTTTTTATTCTGAAAAAAAAAAAAAATCTAGGCACTGCCATACAATGGCAATGAAAATCTTTATTTCCAGATGTTCAGACATCTAAGTATTTTTCAAAATCACATTCAAGTACCTGAATAGTAGAACTGAATTATTATAATAGAGAAAAGTAATTTAAATTCAGAAATTGAGATTGCATTTTAGTGGCAAAAAAATCCATTTGAAAGGGAACCACTACACCTTCGTTCCCTATTAGGGGAACAATTTCTGAGAGACAACTTGGTGGCTGAGTAAATGCCCATGCCTGTAAAAAGTTCATGTAGCTGCTGCTTTATAATAAAAGTAATGAGCTCTGTGTTGCTATTCCCTGTAAATAAAAGTCTGGTAAAGTCAATTTATAATTAAAATAAAAATTATCAATAGATAATGTGCTGTTTTGTATTTAGGGTTTTTTAGGTTTTTTTTTTTCCTAAAACTTCCTTATTTGCACTTTGCACTTAAAATAATTATCATAAAATTTAAAGTCTTTTTTGCAAGCTCAGGCTTAATTTCCGTTCAAGCAAGAACTCACAAGAATAGTTTTGATGTTGTTCAGCTCTTTCAGTAAACATTACATATTTTTATCCAAATATCCTTTGTTTATATTTTTTTCTCAGTTTAACATGGAAGTACCTATGTTCAAGGCAGTCACCATTGAAGCAGTGCCTCTTGTTTCAAGACACCTTCAGTCTGAGCCTCTGGTAAGATCATGGCTTGTTCATAATGGGCAAGTACTGTTTTATGAACAGGATATTGAGGTGAGCATTTAAGGTCTTAGATAGCAATGTACTCGAAGTTCTCTTTATGGCACTCCTTCACCCAGGCATGTCACATTTCAAGCCTGAATCTTCAGTACTGAATCTTGATTAGCCCTGGATTCACATCTGGTTTTGTAGATGAGTCTGAGGCCACCTGTAATATTTAACTTCATTTTTATGTCAGTCTGTATTAGGAATCAAAACAAATTCAAGCCGAAAATTTCAAAAGAATGAGAGAAGATTACCCTCTGATCAGTTTTAATCAATTTTGACTTAAAAAAATCACCAGCATAATTTATGATGCAGATACTCCCCCACATCATTACAAACAAAAGTCCTATTAACTTCAGTTGCAAAAGAAATGCTGAAGAGTGAGTATCTTCATCTGAATATAGAAATGTAGGAAAAGAATGCTCCTGCGAGTCTTGAGAATTTTCACAAACAACGTAGAGCAGAAAAAACAAAATTTAGGGGATAAATATTGTAAATATGTTCTTTTGAGAATTGGATCATGGCAGGAATCTTTGCTGGGAGGCTCTAAATCGCAGTGTTAGTCATCAGCTTATGAAAAATTACAGTATTTAAAAAGCCCAGCTGCTTTTTAAAGGTATGTAAGGCCAGAAAATCAATTAGTGAATCAAGATAAGTAATGATAAGCATCATGAACCTGGCACTTTGTTGGAACTTCAGTTTTTCTATACCTATGTTTACAGCAAAAACAGTAATCTCAAATTCACACTTTTGATTTAGAAGTAGACATTAAGTATCTGTAAAACTCAGAAAGAGCATTTCTGCCCAGGTTGTTTGACTGGGGGAAATTAATCCAGATTATCATTACACTCCCATGGTAGTGAATGTAGTTAATGAATATGACAATAAGCTCAAGTGCATCTAATCAAATTGAAGTGAAATTAGTATAACCAAATGATAGTGCGTAACTCCAAATTTTAAATGGAATTACATCAAATATTAATTTAACATAAAACACAGGGATAATTTCTCTTGGACAATGGTCAAAGATGAAGGTTTTCTGTTTTATTATTCACTTAAACGAGAAGAGTGTCAAAATTCAATCACCCTCTTGTTTTATTGATATCCAGAATTCCATTAGACCTGGCCAGAGGAGAGGGGAGATGAAACATGCCAGCTTTTTATCTCTATGTTCATACTTCTTGCAAGGAAAAGCATAAAATGGGATTCTGCAAACCTCCATTCTGTGAAGATTCTAGTATGCCTTTCTACAATTTCAGCTGCTAATCTATATGATAGCTACAGTTACAAATTATTGTTTGCATGTTTTGCTATTCTAGGTCAACAGCACCTGTACATACAGAAAATTTTGCCCATCATTTGACATGATTCTCTCCTGACAAATTCAGCATTTCATTGGGAAGAACAAGAATTCAAATCCTGATATAACCAGGCTGTTCAGGTAAAAATCTCTTTTGCAGCTCTGGCACCTTTCTTTTGATGGCAGCACTGAACCAGTCATTTCCAATGTACTAGGGACAAGAATAGATATGTTAGTAATGCTGCTGAGGGTCAGTGTACTCAAAGAATTTAGTGCTCTGATGCTATTGAGCACTTGTTTTACAGTACAGTAAACTATACAGTATAGTTTAGGATGAGTTAGGCTTCTCTATGATATCAAAGCTTTAATTGCTTATATTCTCTTTAGATGGTTAAAACATAACCTAAAACAATTTTTCAGTTTGGACTGTATAGTATGTTATACAGCTTTATCAATATTATCTTTGCCCAATATACTGAGATATCAAGTCTCACCAAATGCCTTTATAAAAATTTCTGTGTAAATGCCAAGTTTATATACAGGTACATGAAGTCACAGAGCTCATCTTAAGCATGAAGCCCATCCCTTGATATCATAGAGGTTTTTGTTTGATTTTTTTTTTTAGTGGTTTTTGTTTGTTTGTTTGTTTGTTTTAATGTTTGGCAATCTTTTTTGTAATTAGACATTTTAGTTAGTAGCACACAGTGCCACATGAAGTGGAACCCTCTGAAATGCAGTACAGTTAATGGAAACAAATATGAGTAAGGAACCAATGGCACAGAAACACCTGAAGATAAAGTGCTTTAATGGATATAGATCAGGTAGTAACATTGAATCAAACTGAGATTGATTTTTTTTTTTCATATTTTGTGTATTTAGTGCCCATGTGGTGATAGTGAGCAATAGAATCATGCTGATAAGCAAGAGGGGAATGGTGCCAGAGAAAGAAGCTTTGTTGGTACAGCCCTGCTTCTGTTGGTACAGCCCTGCTCTGCAACACTGACATCACACAATGGGCCAAAGGAAAGAATACCTGAAAAAGCCTTTTTTGTCTGCTCTATATCTCTGACCACTTAGTGTTAGATTTATTTTTATTTACATATCCATATTTACTAGATGCATAAGAATGATTGAACCATTATTTTTTTAAGAACTGAAAATATTTTCTGTTTGTGATTTCTAGGAGAGCATTTAAAGAATTATCAGGCCTAAAACAAATTTAAATTTCTAATCTTCACATCTCTGCACAATGAAATAAATGAACACATAATTACTGAAACTTGTATATACATTTCTTTATGTATTTATGCAGTGTTACAATAGAAGCATCAACTCAGTGGATGCTTTCACGTGATTTTGACAGAGATAGTTGAAAGTCAGATTTCTTTGTGCCTAGCAAGAGCACTTATGTATGTTAAAGAAACAACAGCTGTGTACATCTTATCTAAAAGATCATGAATAGATAAAAAAGATACTTTTCATCTCTCATATAATCCCCAAATGAATAATCAAGAAAAAAGTGAAGCAAAGGGCAGTGGGTGAAATTCTTAAACGTACTAAGTCAGTGGAACTTGTATTATTGACTTGATTGGGACCAATATTTTAAATTATACCTTGAAGTTCCAACCCTTATGGAAATGCCACAGTCATTAATCATAACCATTTAGGGTTACACTAGTAAAAAACTGTACATTGACTTCTGATATGAAAAGTTATTGTTTTATTTGTATTTGTGGGAGGGTGTGGTGATAGTACTCACAAAAAAGTGAAATTAAAATAGGCCTTCTTATTCAGGATGGAAAATACATGCTGATTGCAGGAAAAAGAACTTCTTTTTTTTTCTTTTTTAGAGAAAAAAAGTTATGAACAACAGCCTAAGCCTGAACTTAAAAACATTAGCTTTATTTCTTCTTTATTATGTCCTACAGCTCTTATATCAACATCCATTACTTTAAGGTTAAGACACATACAATGATAGATATGAATTTAATATGGATTATTTGAAACAGAAAGGTTATTTTAAATTACCACTGTTCACAAATATGTTAAATCTTTAAAACTGAAAGTATGCACTTTTGCAAAAGATCTATGAAATGCCGTTAGTAATTTGGAAGCACTTCCTGCTGATAGCCAAAATCTCACAAGGGAATATTAAATAACTTCTGAATCACGGGGTTCATTCTTCATTTTCCATTGCAAATTTTTGAGGTACAAAGTAGATGATTTTCATTTTTATAAAAGTATGTTAAAATGTTTTATTGGATGATAATAGTAATTAGAGTATTTCTATAACTGCCAAGCTGTAAAGATAGAAGAGTAATAATTACAAAAATTAATGCATAGAAAATGAAGATAGTATCTCAATAGTTTTTCAAACTGAATTTTTACTATGCTATTTTTCTAATGAGCTTTCTATTATTGCTTTTAATATTAAACATATTCTTAGAAAGTATGATAATCAGAAGGATATAATTACCCAGGATGACAGACTGAACTTTGAAAGATAAGGATGGCTTACGTATTGATTGTTTCCAAACTTGAAACAAGATAAAATCTTGAATATGCTTTGCAGGCTAAAAAATATCCGAGGGAAAAATATTTTTCTTATTAAACAGAGATGGAGTAAGTGTGCTGGGATATAACAAGTTCTTCTCCACCAAATTCTAACTATTTACAGCACTTGAAATTTATTTTATAGCATTCAAATAAAATCATCTTATTCACTGAAAAAGTACTCAAATACGGAAAATTTTGTCATATATCTTAAAAATTTTAGGTCAGTTTTGAACTGTTGCCAAAAGCATGAAGAGACTGTCAACCTATTCCAGGATGGCAGACAGAAAAAAAATTAGTCTAGTGTAGCTATATGAAACCCTTTGAGAGGATATAGAGTAAAATACAGCCAGACACTACAGGTAACTACTCAGTCAGGAGAAATGCATTTATCTCTTACTCTGTCTACAGATTCATCTACAGTCTTCGTCACTCAACCTCACACACTGTTGTAAAATCAGCTTTCAGTCTGAAACTGAAAAATCTGACAAAGCTAGAAGAATGAAACTTGCTCAGCGATTCTATTATTTTAAAAGGATATTATGTAAAATTTCCAACAGCAGTGGAAGGAAAGCAACCTTCATTCTGCATCACTTCCTTCAGGCAGTAATAAGTGTTGTAATTGCTTTTGTCCTTAGTTTACCAATGATAATTTCTGCTATCAAAAACTAAGAAAATGGTGACAGAGATATTGTACCATCGTGATTTCATTCATGAGTGTAGATGCAGCATCATCTATGAATAATCATACCATTATTCAAGTACAAATGCTGTAGACATGAACCAACAGAGGAATATGACTGCAGTGAAGACAGTTTCAAAACATGGCAGTGGTGTTTTACTACAGCCAGGCAGATAATGAAATGTCATCAAGTAGGAATAGTAAGAAGCAAATAAGATATAGTCAAGTACCCAAAACAACCTATGGGACAAAAAATCTTTTCTGTATGTGTAATGTTGTTCTCTCCAAAAATGTTACTCCCCTGAAAAATGGCCACAGTGAAAAAAATCAGGCAGAATGCTCCATTTTAATTTTGGTGCAGGTGACACAGTGTTTCCAAGATGTGATTCTGCTCCAGCTGAACTCCCTCTCTGGAATGCTGCTCAGGCAGCTGGTGTATCCTGCCACTGCAGCCATGCTCATCCATCAAACTCAAGGAAAAGGCCTCTGAGATTTCAGTCTGGTAGCTTAGGTGCAGACACAGCTTCATGGATTTGATACAGTTCTTAGGTAATATTACCTCCTGCTCTGACATATCAGCACAATTACTTTAAAATATACTTTATTTGAACTATGGTTGGCCATAGAAGTTAAGCAAAGATATTGCAGTGTTATCACTCTGAACCATGGCCTTGCCCTTCTAGGAGAATTAGGATAATTCACATAACAGAGCATATAGCGTCTGCTTCAATCTTCATGCAGGAATTACATAATAATTACACCATTAAACAAATTGCTTTTGTAGTTTTTCAATAGTATGTTTCAAAATAGTCTTTGTGAAATAGTCTTTCTGTGCTGTTGCTTTCTTGATGGTTTTTTTGATTGCTATGTTAAACAAAGAATAGGCATCAGCAAGATACACAATTAAAATGACCACATAAAAGGGGATTACTATTAGGGAGTATTAAGAGAGGGAGATTCTTGATCTAGCTCTATAAATCATGTCTACAAATGTAACCCAGTGCATGCATTTATCTGATTGGCAGAAATTATGTAGCAGTCAGCTGAGTAATGTTGAAATGTTCTCTTATATTGTGCACTTTATCAGCTGTATGGTAAAGAATTCAAGCTCTATCCAGTGTCACCTTATGTGCATTATGTTGGTGCAACTAGCCTGAAGAAAAGGTATTTGGAAAGTGAATCTATAACCTTTGTTGTAAAAAATCTTAGCATCTTTCTGCCCTTCATTTTCAGGGATATACTGATTGAAATAGTACATACTGTGAATAATTTTGATAACTGATTCAACTAATGCTCTACTAGCTTTAGATTTCTTTCTGTTCTGTCCCATTATTTCAGCTTTGTGTATGGCCATGCCATCTCCTCTGCAGTTCTGGACATTGGCTTCCCTACCACTCTACTTTGCCTGCCTTATCTCCCTCCCCAAGGTCGTGCCAATAGTAACAAGCAACAATTCACAAAGATACAATTACTTCTAACATAGAAATAGACATAGAATACATCAATCTGTGTGACAGTTTTGGATAATGTGCTGCTATGTGGTAAATGGCTCAGTATTACCTCTTTAAGGTAATACTGGAAAAAGTGAAGCTACATTCTTACTGCCATCTAAACCCATGTCACTGTGTATCTGAATCGCCTATCCTGCCATTCAGAATTTTGTCTATGTAAAAAATGAGGAAAGAGAAGTCACATTTGAGAGGTTTATTTGAATAGAACTGGCCAATCATAGTCAATATGGAAACCAGGGTAGCCACAAAGGTTAATTTCTTCCAAGCATGCTTCTGTCAGTAGGAGATGGAACCCTGGAAAACACTACCCTATCTGTGTAGAGCTTTCAGAGCCCCATGTTCAGCTGGAAAAGCTGGAAAGCAAACTAGCTGTGCTACATCAGAGGGAAGCAGAAGGCAACAGCAGTTACCTTTGAAAATTTTGACCCTAGGAGGGCAACTTTAATAGCAAAACTCAGCAGCAAAGTATTTGAAGTATTTTGATTTGCCTTTTGCTTCATCTTTTGATTCCTATAATGTAAATTATTAGATAAAAGAATGAACAAAAAGATGTAACCAGCCCATCAATAAATGAGATACAGGAATCCAGCTGCTGATATTGCTACCTGTGTTTTGCATCTATTCTGGCAGATTGGCAAAGGCTTTAGTTAGCATTAAATTCAGCTGGATAGCTTAAAAGGCTCCATAACAGTTAATTAGCTCAGGACCCATTCAAAACTTATGCAAGCATGAAACAGTTGCACAATGTCTAAGACTAAAGACTCCTGAAGCAATGAAATTAATTTAATCCTTACATTCAAAAAACATGGAATGGGTTTTTTCCCAAAGACAATTTCCTTAGTAGCCCTGTAGCTGTAAACCACTGTAGTCTGTGGGTTTGAAGTCAAATTTTCTTCCTTTTAATTGTTATGTAGCAGTAACAACAGTCATATGGTCTTTCTTGCCTTTTCTTCCATGGCAAATAAACCAGAATATATTTACAGTGATGACTTAAGTGCTTTGAGTAACATCCAGGTCACTCGGCTGAAACCAGAACCGATGGAAGATGGGACTGAAAATAGCACTTCTAGTTGTCTTTCTTTTTGTAAAGTTTCCTTTCAGAAGATGGATTTCAGGCTGTTTCATCTTGCACTCCATGTCTACAAAGCTGAATTATCTGAAAAATTATCATATGTCCATTTTATGTGGCTACTTAGATACCTATTGTCATATAAAACATGCTCTATATATATATAAGGCTGTATAACATCACAAGGGCATTTCCAGTGGGGTTTTTTAATACTGGAAAGACCAGAACTTAACATATTGTGGCTTTCTATATTATTTTCCCCTTTGAATGAGATACAAACTTCAAGTATTTCCAACAGTTCTGTTGCATCTGGGTGCTCTGGTGACTAATGACTCCTGCACTCAGGCTCTGGTCTTTCTGTCTCTGAGGGCACTCATAACATCTAGATCCTCTACATGTAGTTGCCTGGAACTCTTAGATTCTTAATAGCTGACAGATTTACTTTTATCAAATCTGGCTAAGACTAGTCTTTGTGTTTAAAAAATCACTGTGTGGAGGGCAGGGAAGCACAAAGAGTAGTGAATAATTTTTCTTGATATCCTTAAGAAGCAAGCCTTAAAACAATGGTGCTAGCACTAGATTTCCATATTTCCATCTTTACATACAGTGATTGACTTGTGAACTTTCTTCTTTGTTCTTGGTGTCTTTGAAAACCTTTCACAATTTGAAAGATGATAACAGGGATCTTTTCTGTTGACTTGTTGGCAAGAAGCTGTGCATCCAACAGTTAGGAAATGCAAGCTTTAGAATTTCTTTCCCTTCTTTATTCTTCATGTACCTTACAGCTTCTTCTGGGAAACCCTTGCTGCAGAGATCCTTCCTGTCTGGTTATATCAGCATAAACTTCTCAGGCAGGTCAGAAGGGAGCAATCTTTCAGTTAAGATTTGTGAAATTATATATTTCCTTGGTGTATGGGATCTGTGACCTAAATGTTGACATTTTCATTTTTTACTATTCATCTGTTTTACATGTGGAGCTCATGTGTTCAAGTAATTTCTAAACAATGTGGGTTCTGATGCTGAAATGAAAGGTGATTTTTTTTGTTCATTAAGTATTGTTTCTGCTCATATAGCAGTTACTAAAATTTTTTGTGCTAAGTTCTTGCCAAAATTCTACTGGAGATTGACAGTCTTGCATGATGTTCCTAAACATGCTTAACATATCCTTCTTGTTTGGAAAGTCACCAGCATGAATATAATTTCTAATTTGGATGTATGATGTGCTGAAGTTAATGGAAAGCTGTGTGTGTTTTGCAACACTCAAAAGTCTTAAAATAAGCCTTTAATGTAGCCCTTTAAAATAACTCTTTAAGTATCGATTCAAACTAAAACCATATGCTAGTCTATATTTGTAACTATTTTTCATAAGACCATATGCAGAGAGATATTCTACTAAAAAAAATGTAACAACAAATATGTCTGTGTGCTTAGTTTCTGGGGTATTAAAAATAGCATTTTTGGTTTATGAGAGTTTAGCATTTCTTCTTGCAATCTCTTTTCTGGTAACATGTATTTTTTCCTCAAAAGGTACCAGTAAAGACAATGAACACATTTTTTGTTAATTTTTTTAATTCCTGAAAGTAGCCCATGAAGCTTTCGTGAGACACAAATCTTGTGCAGAATTTTTGAGAGCCCCTATTTCAGGTCAGTGTAGAAATTCTACTCCATTTCACAAATGTATGGCTGTATGCTGCCATCTGTCTGTTCTGCAGCTGGGAGTTAATAGTGCACCATGAATGTTATGTACCAAATTGCAGCTATTTTTTGTGTTTCTGAAAAGCTGTTAAGATTTCTGATTTATTATTTTATCTCATTTTAAAGCAGTTTTTGGCCTGCTTTGGTTCTTCGTGAGAAAGCAAATTGCAAAGCTGAAAGGTTCGACATCTCTGAATAGCTAATTTTTTCTCTCACAAACAATGTCATTTTTATAATTTTTATAGAATGCAAGAACTGAATTAGTGTTGTCTGTGATATCTGTCATTCTCACAACTATTATTGTGTCAATGTACCACCACATTCAACATGCTATGAAATGTTAATTCAAGCCAGTGATGAACTTGTTATTAACTCATTTACTGTAAAAGTCTTGAGACTCACTTGGGACTTATTAGCAACCTACCAATTCTGTACATTAAAGACTATTACACATCATTATTGTGACAAAGATTGTAAAGGAAGAAAGAAATTGCATGTTGTAGTTTAAACCCAGTTGGAAGCTAAGAACTATGCAGATGCCCAGTCACTCCCCTCTGTGCCCTTATTGCCCTCCTTGTGGGGAGGAGAATTGAGGGAAAAAAGCAAAACTCACAGGTTAGACAAGTACAGTTTAATAATGGGAAAAAATAGAACATTAATTATAATAACAATGAGAACAACAATAATATTAATTGATAACTGTTAATAATAATTGTTGTGAAAATGAGAGAGAGAGGAATAAAACCCAAAAGAAACAGGACACAGTTGGTCACCACCCACTGATGGGTGCCGAGCCCCTCCCAGCCCCAGTGTCTGTGCTGGCTGTGCCTCCCAAGCTGTGGAACATTGCAATATCCCTTTGGCCTGGCCGGGTCAGCTGCCCTGGCCATGCTCCCCCAGCTCCCTGTGCAGCTTCTCACCGACAGAGCATGGGAAACTGGAGAGTCCTTGACTATGGGTAAGCACCACTTAGCAACAACCAAAACAACAGTGTGTTGTCAACATGATTTGCATAATAAATCCAAAACAACAGCACTGAACCAGCTACTATGAAAAAATTAAGCCTACCCCAGCCAAACCCCAGAATTGGCACAATATTAATTTATCATTTTCTCATGATATAGTGAGATTGGCACTGCAAGTTTTATAATTTTATTCAATTTTTTTTTTTTTGCAGATGTTAACATTTGAATCTTGCTTAGGTGCAACTTTGTCCATTTGAATTTACAATACATGACCAATATACATGACCAAGTACACAGTGAATACAAATACTTTGTATAATTCACATCACATCCATTAGACCATGTGAAAGTAAGAAACAATTCGATAATTTCAAATTAGAAAAATATATAATTTGACAAATTGTCAACTTTATTAACTTCAACCTTGAAATTGTCAACATTGTCTTTAATATTTGGTACTTATAATTGTACTGTATTTTAGTGAATTCATGTCTTCAAAAAAATAAGAAATGAGGATATGTATTTTTCAGGCAAGAATACTAGTTTTTATGTAGATCCTGTGTCCAAGGTTTTTATTTATGCTCTAAACTATTTGATCTAAAAAAAATTGTTTGTTATTCAAATACTAAACATTTACAAATCTTCTTCAGACATTTATTTTCTTTATCTAAGCCCTAGATAACCCCTTCAGATTAAAAGCAAAGTTATTTGTTATTGCAATAATCATAAAGAATAGTTACATTTTCTAAAATAAGAAGGCAACTTGGCAAACTGTGCATGTATTTCTGTGTAGTCAGACATTTCATGACAGTAAAACAAATCAAGAGACTATATCTTTTATAAAATGCTGTTTTGTTGTTATTTGAGCTATAATTTTCCCAGATAAACAGCATTGTGCAGTTTACTCATATGCAAAAACACTTGTAAAATGGAGTGATTAATGGGGAGTCATCATTGACATCGAAGTGTGGGGGACTGAATTCGGTATCATTATGTTCCTGTGAGGAATATGAAGGTAATAAAATCAACATTTGTTCAGAGTTTTTTTAGGGATGTGTGCTCTTAATAGTATTACTAAACTTGATACACAGGCTGTTTTTAATTAGCAAATCAAACAGTTTTTAATTTTGATTTTTTTTTAATGAGAATTATCAATTAACCTGAATGCTTTTCAGTAAAGACTGGTTTTGTTTCAAAATAGTTCCACTTCCTGCAAATAACACAACCAAGCTGTCAAAGCACCTTGGTCATTACTGGTTTAGAAGAAGGTAATTTATTAAATATAGGATTAAATACAGTAGGGTGGTTGTTGTTGAATATACTTTTTTTTTCTTTCCAGGTATATCATGTTCTTTATGTTTTCAATATAGGCATTATGAAAAATCCACAACAGAGACCTGTAAACCCTGGGGAAATGTTATTCAAAACAGATGTAATGGTATAATTTTAAGTAAATCTTTAACAAACCGTATTTTTAGTGGTACTCACCCAGTAACTCTGTCTCATGTATTTTTTCATGAAATCATGTGATAGGTATTTCTTTCCTACCTAGGTTTGATTCAGAATACAGTACCTCTAGCAAGAATAGCTGAAGCAGTCGCTTGAGTGCCTTCAGTGTTTAAACAGCTGCACAGTCAATTTCACTCAGTATAAAAGTATCCATCATCAGGTATTCCATTTTGTTAAACAGACAGGGATGTTATGCAGCCTGAATAGCTGGGAGGGTATATCACATAATCAAAATGTGATTCTAAATAATACAGCTCATCTGAAACTGCTTAATCCTATCTTCTGAAGGCATGGTAACAAAAATGATGATTACATTTATTTATCAAAGCCACTAAAAGCTGTACTATTTTTTGTGGAGATTGAATGCTTTTCCTTTGTTTCAGCAAACTAAAATTTGGTTAATCTGTGGGTAAAATTGCATTCTTTCTGCTAAGTAGATTTTGCATGTAACACTACTTAAAGTTACTGTAAAAACTCAAGAACATGTCCAGCATGGAAGTCTGAATGAGAACTTCTAATGGTTGAAGGATTCCTGCTGTCATGACCTCAGGGAAGAGTCTTGCATCCTTAGCCTTGCCTTACCTGTTCTTCATTTCTAGGTTGCCTTCTTCACAACAGTTGTCTAAGCATTCTTGCTCATGATGTGGTTGTAGTTGTCAATGCAGTGCTCTGCAGTTTAAAGATCACAGCCATATTGAGAGATCAATAGTGGATTTTTTTTTTTTTCCCCTAGGATCAGAAACTCTGCTAGTAAATTTTAATCAGTACTAGGAATTAAATCAGTAGGAGTTACTAAGATTAAATGAAATGAAGTTAAACTAAATGAGACAAACTAAATTTCAAACCCATGGGGAGCTTCACAATTTCTGGTTTTCTTTTTGATTCAGAGTGAAAACCTTCCCAGCACAATGAAGTTTGAAAAGTCAGACCAGATCTATTTTGAAGTCACCTTGAACTGTGTTCTGTAAAAGGCTCTTCTGTAAAAGTGTATTGTTTTTGAATTTTCTTTCCAGTCTTCCTTCTGGATTGTCCCTTCAAACTTATTCCACAGAGTTTTTCTTCTGCCTAAGTATTGCAACTTATTCTTTCTTTCATGATGCAATCAATACTCATACTGTATTGAAGGCATGATGAGTAAATGATACTTCTTAATGTTCTTATAAATGTGTATCATTTTATCTGTGAAAATAATGTAATTTCACTGATCAGAGGAATTTATCTTCTAGTACCAGGAACTCTCTGATTTCTGTGTGACAGAAGTCCACAAAACAGATCAAAGTGCTGTTTTGTTCAGAATGCTTGAATGCATCATTCTGCACAAGAAAAGAAAAAATAGAAAAAGGGTCTGTTTTCAGCTAACCGTATTTCAGCAATCATAATCCTTTGATATTAATCTGGGGGCTCAGGCTCTCCAGCAACAGAGCAATTCCCTTTGAAGATCTAACTTGTCCTCATAACACAAATGCTACATTTATTTTTCAGCCTCTGAAACAAAAGCTAGCCTCAAAAGCTCTTGCTAGAAAGAAAATTACTACTGGAGAGGGACTGCTAAGAAATAGTGTCTCATTAAGTTTTCCCAAGACTTTCATCTTGCACTTACTAGCAGAAAACTCAAAACACCTCACAACTCTCCTACAACACAAGCCTTCAAAAGTGTAATCCATTTATAAAACAGACTTGGTTGCTCCTGTTTTCTTTAATGTGGGAACCCTCTTTGTCTCATGACCTGTGAGTCTGCTTTCCATCTGTTTGTATGCTTCTCTCTGCAAGTGTGAGACCAGTTTAATATTAAATGAGTGTTCTTGTCAGGCTTTCCAGTTGCTGAGCACTTCTAAAAGCAAGACAAGATGCTGTACAGATGAAAGTTTAGGTCTGTTATATGAAGGTTAGTACTTTGGCCTGATGATATTTGATGGGCTGGAATAATTAGTGCATCAAACAAAAATATCTCAGTTGTACTTTAACCTTGTTGGAACCAGAATGGTTGTGCCATCAGTGTGGTATGATAAGAATAAACAGTCATGTCAATATGGAGTATAGTATACCTGACAGGCACTTAAAAGGAGATGTTCACATTTGGTAGATGCTATTAGTAAAGCCTCACAGGCACCATTTAGCCAATCCTCTGCCATATGGCTTCCTGTCCTACTGCCTCAACTGAGTGAAACTGTGAATTTTGAGTGTTCAGTGCTGGAGAGAGGAAAGGCATAAGCCAAGACAGGAGCTATCTCTTCCCTGTCTTCATTCTCTCACCTTCCTCCAAATTCAAATTTTATAGCAGTCCTTTCAGCTTATCTGTCAAATTCCTGTTATTTTTATCTTTCATAGATAAGGTGTGTAATTCACCTTTGCTGCCTGAAAATAAGATGCTACTCTCCTCTGGGTAAGTAGGTCAAATTTGGCTTTTTATGATTACTGACAATCTCTTTATGGCCCTGTTGTTTTACTCCTGTCAGCTGTAACACACACGTGGCAGCACTCAAGGTAACATTAAAGATAGATGGAAAAACTGCTGCAGCCTGCTGCTGCACTGAGATGTAGTGCCACTGCCTTTTCAGTGCAGGTCAGCTTCCAGTGGGCACACCAAACACGTGGAAAAGAAATTGGGCTAAATAAATTTTGAGAAAGTGAAAAGTAATTAACAGTACTCTGCTAAAAAAAAAAAAAAAAGAAAAAAAAAGTGAGAAAAAGTGAAACAAGTATCTAAAGAAACTGTTACCCAGATTAACACATCAGGACATGGATTTCCTTTAATTTGACTAATTTTCTGCAGCAAATTGCAGCTATTGAAATTAATAATCCCTAATAAGATATTAGCTTGGATGAAAATATTTTTCTGTAAAAAATTAATTCTATTCCTAAAATTCATCAGAGTTAAGCTTCTGGAAACAATAGAAAACAATCTCTGACTCTAAAGATTATGATTAATTAACAGTTCAAGATCAAGTTCTTGAACTTCATTTTTATGTAAAAAACATTTCAATACATTTATAATTCTATTCACGTAGTATGTTTTAAGTTTTCTGTTATTTATGTCTGTGACTTAAGGCATGGAAATGACTGTCAGTTTCTCAGTTTTCTTCTTCAATCAGTGATGTTTTCTTTGAACTACTGCTCTTCAACAGAAGTGAATCTGAGAGTGATTAAGAGAGGTTCCCCTTCATATTTCATAGGAATGGCAGAAGTCTCTTCTCAAAAGTTAGCTACAGTACATAAATCAGGAGTAATCACGTACTCCTCAGTGCAACTACATCTGTAAATAAGATCAGATTCTAAGTGTACAGGGAAATAGACAAGGCAACAGATCAGACTTCATTTTAAGGAAAGAAACAGAGTGAATGCAGTATCTATGTAGATCTCTCTAACTACAGGTTATTAAAATCAGAAAAAAAAATAGTGGAACCTTTTGAAATTCAACAAAAGCACATGTAGGGCCCTGCACCTGGGGAGGAATAACTCCACACAAGAGTATGGGCTGGGGCCATGGAAAGCAGCTCAGCAAGCTGTCCATGAGCCAGCAGGGCCCTTGTGGCCAAGAGGTCAGTGGTGTCCTGGGCTGCATTAGGAAAAGCATTGACAGCAGTTCAAGAGAGGTGATCCTGCCCCTCTACTCTGCCCTGGTGAGGCACATCTGGAGTGCTGTGTCCAGTTCTGGGCTCCTCGGGACCAGAGGGACATGGAAATTCTGGAGCAGGTCCAGCAAAGGGCTGCAAATGTTAGCAGGGGTCTGGGGCATCTCACTCCCAAGGAAAGGCTGAGGGAGCTGTGCCTGTTCAGCCTGCACAAACTGAGAGGGGACCTCATCAATGTCAGTACATGTCTGAAGGGAGGCTGTCAGGGGGATGGATCTAGGCTCTGCTCAGCACTGCCCACCCAGACAAGAGGCAATGGGCAGAAACTAATGCACAGCAAATTCCACCTGAACACAAGGAAGAATTTTATTGGGAGGGTGACTGTGCACTGGAAACACGTAGCCCAGAGAGACTGGGGAGTCTCCTCTAGAGACGTTCAAAAGCTGTCTGGACACAATCCTTAATAGTGTGCTCTAGGGCACCCTGCTTGTGCAGGCAGGTTGACCTCAGGACTAGATGGCCCTTCCAGCCTTACCCATTCTGGGATTCGCAGTTGACTTGGAAATGTGTTTACTGGTTTGCTACAAAGGAATGGTACATCTTGTCATACCTTCAGTGTTATGTATAGAAAATGCTGGTTAATGCTTTCCATAGAAGCACAGTCATAGAATTGTTTGGCATAGAAATTGTTTACATTGGAAGGGACATTTAAGATCATATAGTTCCATCCCTCTGCCATGGGCGGGAACACCTCCCACTAGACCAGGTCAGAGCCCATCCAACCTGGCCTTGAACACTGCCAGGGACTGGACATTTAGTAACTTTCTCTCTCTACACTCTCCAGAGGGTGTCTTTCCCTCCTAAAGCTTTTAGACAAGCCTTTCTTAAAATACATTGTGCTGTTAGGTGAGGGTGCCCTCTTATGGAGACTGTGAGCACACAGTCCTGGTGATTCCAAGACTTTTTAGTGGGCTTAGTAGACTTGGTTTATTTTACAAAACAACACAGTGGGCATAACAACTACAGCAGGTAGACAATAAAAAAATGTTTAGTTTAGAAAATAGAGACTTTCTTTGAAGTAATAATTTTGTTTCTTCATAGTACGGTCCTTTGAAAATCTTTCTTTTTATGGAAGTTTTGCTTTTGATTTCAATAGCAATTAAATTTCTCTTTCAAGTATAAATTGTGCAAGTACAATTAAAACTGAAGGAGATAAAAATTAGTCAACATATAGGGAAAAATACAGTAAATGTGAATGGCTAGGCTAAGTCTTGATTTAAATAAATAACATTTGAGGAGCACCTAATCTCTGCCCACATTAGTTTTCAATATTAATTAGCACTTATTTAGGTTTTAAGTCAGAATGCAGATATGCATTTCATATATGTGAAGTATATCCAACTTCATCTGCTCTACTATGTGTGTTTTCATGTTGGAAAATGAGATAAAGCCTTACATTGATGTGGCTGTGAAACGGAGATTTCTACAAACCCATTTTATGAGTAGAAATATTTTTTTAAATTTCGTAGTAAAAACTTATTTATTATTAAATACATATTTATTTGTTTTATTTCTACTCTAAAAGTGCTTATAAAATGGCATTTAAAATGCTAATAATATTTTTCATCTCTCCACACATTTCTGGCCTTTTATATTCCATTCTCTCAGATGTAACAGATGTCACAAACATAGACAGCAATGCAAAAGATTTTTCTTCTGGATATACCATGATAATGTGTCTGGAAAGGTACATGCAAAATCCATGTCACATCCAGGTGAGATTTGATGTGCTCCTGCAGGACAAACTAATCAGTTATTATACTGAAATACTGTATTATTATTTCTATTAATATTCACAATTAAGCAGAATTGTTTAGGTATTACTGTGCAAATGAATTGCTTACCGAAGGTTGAAAAAAAATACATTTTTCTGCAAAATACATTTTTCCATCCACTTTGCCTTGTCTTGTTTTATTGTGAAATGGCAAAGAACATGTTTCAAAAGTAAAATCAATAATCAAATTGTCAAGCTATCCAGTGATCTTTTGCACTAAATCCTTAGTTTGATCTCTGTACAGTGCTGGCTTAGTCACTCATATTGAAACCAAACACCAAGCAATACAAAAGATGTTTTAAAAATACTAATTTTCTTTAAAACTTTTTACAGTAAACAAGTAGTCAAGAAGTTCAATTCAGCCTCCTGTAAACAAGGTGCATTTGTGGATGGCAATTCCAATAAAATAAGAACCAATATGCAAGTCTTGAGCAGGAAGTTGGAGGCTACTCTTGGTGGGCAGGTGAAAGAATGAAAGCACTACATTAATTCCCTTAATTCAATCCTTTGTCTTGAAACAGTGTTTTCTGTGCATCCTCTGAGGTCACTGACACTGCAGCCCAGTGAGACCTTTCAGATACTGCTTCTACATTGCTTTGGAATGGATGTACTACAGGAAAATTTGTAATTGGAAATTTTGACTGCTGCTTATTTTTAAAATTTTTTGGTTTTTTATAGTAAAATAATTTCATAGCCACATTCTAATTCATTAGCAGGTTTTAAAAGATCTTAATACATCACTGATAATAGTCCACTCTTAGTGGACTATTACTCCACTTAGAAAGTGGTAGATACACTATGGAAGAGCAGAGGAATCACACAGAGAAACACCTTACTTTCTGCAATTAATAAGCAGTTGGGTGAAACAACACTTCAGAACACTGTGTTTTTGGCTTGATGGCTAATAATTTACATACTTTGTATTTTGGGACATATATTGTCTATGATAATATTAACTCATTTCATCAAGAAGCATCTTGCAAATGGCTTATTTTAAAATACAGAATATATGGTAAAAAAACTCAGGAAAAGCTAGACAATATAATGCCAGAAAGAAACACCTAACTGGACAATGTCAATAGTGAAGTCTGATACAATTTTACAGAAAAATTTAAAATTACTAATTAAGAGGAAGGGAAGATTAAAATGAATAAATGTTTAAAAATTCCAATGCAAGTTTTTTTGAGACTGTTGAGGAACTTGCTGATCTTGGCGCAGTGCAGAGACATCAGTGAAGCAGTCCTGAGACAGCAATATTTCATTACTGACAGAAAAAAAGGATTGCTGGAGAAGAAAATAGGATAATTTTAATTTCCCAGATATCCAATCCTTGTGATAAGACCATGACATTAATACAAGCATTGTGACTTTAACATGGCTGAATTCCAAGCCAAGATTTTCTGAAACGAATTATTGATCATCTCCTTGCTGATCATGTTCCTGAATAAAAAGTTAGCAGATTACATGATAAAATGTGATATAATGTTCTTCAGTGGGAAGCATGGACAGAGGGTAAGTCTGTTCTGTTCTTCAGGATGATTTATTGTATGTACCAAAGTAGGAGGGGAACTAAAGGACTAAACTGTGTCTTAGCTTGTGGAGAAAAGATGCTGATAACAAACTCCAGTGATTTCCATCCTGTAAATACTTCCATAGGGGTCATTTATATCAAGATAGGTATTAAACATTTTTCTTCCAGTATCTTTATGTTCAGCACATTTTTATCCATGCTTTACTTCTCTCATGTATAGGACTGATGAGATTATAAATAGTGCCATCACTGTTTTTCTTCAGGTGGCAATGCAGCTGTTAAAAAATGTACTGACTACAAAGCCATATCCACTTTGAACACCGAGTGGTGCTATCATATTAAATATTGCAATTCACTCTTCTCCCTTGGAAATAGGGATAACCACCTGATGTACCACCTGATAAACCCCATCACTTTTCACTTATTAGATTACAATTACACTTACGGTCCTAGTAACAATTGTGATATTATTATTATTGTTGTTGTTGTTGTTGTTGTTGTTGTATTGTCAATCACTAAAATTTTGTGAAACCAGAGACCAAATAAGTAAAGTAACTGTAGTGTACTCATTGTCTGTGCAACTCCAGCATTGAGTAATTGCAGCCAAGTAATGAATTACAGTAGATGTTTTAATATAAACAAATGAAAAACAGGACTCCTGTGTAGGGATGCTTTTGAATGACCTATTTCAATTTAATATAATAAATTACATATTTAGTATTAATTTAGCATTCTGTGTTGTAAGAAAATCTATTGGTTGTATAATGCATATTAATTTAAAGCACTTTATTTATTTGCTGACTACATAATATTCATGCTGTGGAATAACACAGGACTATCTGTCCCTAACATAGACATGACTATTCCAGTAATATATACAGAAATGTTACAGATTTCAACATAGCCAAGGCATTCAGAAAGTAATTGTGCATCATCACTAAAATGTGGAAATTATGAGGAAAAGAAAAAAAAATTGAAATAACTTAAAACAACATTGCAAAAGGGGAAAGCTCTCTTTAGTTGGGTTTAGTTTTGAGAGATGAGGAAACAATAAAATTTTCCTCTGCATGTGATCTCTTTCAGTTTAACATTCAATTTTAAATGCATGCAGAAATCTAAAGGATTTCATTTGTAGTCACTGAAATCAGGTGTCTCCTGTACTGAGTTACAGCTTCTTAGGATATATGTTATCAAAGTGTTACAATAGTAATACTGCATGGAATTAGTGTCTTTTTTTGTTTTAATTTAAATGGATGTACTGAAGGAGCTGGTTTCTTGCATCCAGTTAGGAATAATAAAATAAGGATAGTATTTCAAGCAGGTTCCATGTGGCTGGGTGCTGCTACCAAATCAGGTAACAGGGAAATGGCTTAAATGTGCTATAGAAACTTGTGATCTGCTGCCTCTGCTAAAGTAATAGAAGTGAAGAGGAAAATGCCTTCTTAGCATCTCCTCCTCCCTGTCATGGTATGCTAGTGCTGCATCAAGAAAAATGAGCTTTTGGGCAGGAAAACGTGAGCACAGAAATCAGATCACATAAGAACATTTTCAAATATGCTTGTGAGTTTTGATGATTTATTCTTCTAACAGAGGTGAAGATTTATTTCTAAAGATTGGAAAAACAGTTGGTATTACAGAATTGACATTCTGTTGTGACAGATATGGTATATATGGAATTTTCATACTCTTGTCAAAAGTATTTCATGTTGCCTTTCCCTGCCCTGTAGCAGCAGGGAATTCAAGGTTTTTCCAGTTACTTTTATGGTCTTACTCTATGACCACAGACAAAACCTACAGCTGTGACCTATTTATACAGCCCTCAAGATGCACCAAAATTTTATGAACATTGGAACAAGGGAATCGATGCAGACAATGTGCCCAGGCCACAGCAAGAGGCCTTCAGGAATAGGAAGCACTGATTGTGAAAAGTGCTGGGAAGCAGTGGCATTTTACTTTAGGGACTAAGCATTTCAATTTAGGTTTAGCTGTGGCTTTAGTTGCAGCTAGTGATCTGTAAGGGGTTTAGATACACACTGTAAAAATGATCCTCTATGGCTCTTGTGCTTAGTGCTCTTCAGGTGCTGATTTCCCCTAAAATCTGCACAGAATTATTGTCTGTTGTCCACATCCAAAAGCAAGGGGGACACATTTATTCTGTAAACAAGAACGTAACTCCTCTGAGACACTTCATGGAGTAATGTATAACATAAAACACCTGTTCTCCACTGAGCTGCAAGTTACCTTGTTTTGCATTGCAGGTGTCCAAGAGAGATTCAGAAGAGTTAGTCATCAGTAGAAAAACGCACATAAATGATTGTAAAAGCTCATAAGGCAAATGTATTAGGTTACTACCTTGAATTACAGCCAAGGGTACCGTGACTTCCTCTCGGAAACCCGTTTAGCATTGGACGTGAATGAATAGCGGAGGGCAGCGTGGCTTTGCGCCTACTGGAACGGACCCACGCGCGCCACGGGAAGGGGCGCACGGAGAGGGAGCGGACGGGAGGCGCTGCAGGCAGGAACGCGGCCTCCCTCGCTCTCCATCGTCCCGACGCTGCCGACGCGCCC
>WEIU01015308.1:182250-244683 GCA_013389925.1 Aegithalos caudatus
CCAAATTAGTGTTCCTGTATGACATGTTTACAATTTGATGCATAACACCAAAGCACTGTTAAGGTGTGAATTTTCATATGGAATGAAAGGCAGTTCTGACACTGCCATTTTCATGTCAGTTGTGTGTCTAAACATTTTTCAGCTTTTAAGTGGACTGAAAATTTACTTTTATTAGAATCTGATCAGTTGCTGTGTTGTTGTCATTGTTTGCCAAACACAGCTGTTGTAGGCAAATAGGAGGAATCCATCCTGTGTGCTGGCTCTGATCTCACTGTGAGAAACACAATGGTTTCTTGCCTGTCCTGATGGAAAAGGGTGTGTCAGGGTGGGAAGGCAGAGCTCTGTGTGTGCATCACACACAGGGATTCGGGATGGCCAGAGGTGTGTGCAGGGTGCTGAGAGGTTTGCGAGGGCCGTGTTGGCCATTAGCCAGTCCGAGGGCTTTGATGTCACCCTCCAGTTCACCCCCACTCCATCCCTGCCATTTCTCTGTGTTGGGGGTTCAAGAGATAGTTTCATGTAGGCTCTTGATTTTTTTCTTCTTTGTTATGCACACTTAAAAATAATGTGTTTTTTAACTGGCCGTCTAAAAGGTGTACTTAGCTAAGGTTTTATACAAGTTCAGACTTTATAAAAATACAAGTTCTGTGAAAATCTTAGGCATTGATAATTTTATATTATTCCTAGGAGATAGAAAAGCAAACATTGCCCTTTCCATATTAAACATTCACTGTTTGCAGATGAAATTCAAAAGAGAGAAATGGAAATGGGTAAAACAGGTTGTCGGTTTTAAAACTGCACACATTAAAAGAAATGCTAAGTGCACATAAATAGTATAAGACATGAACAATTTTGTGGGCTTTTAAACAGATTTTCTTAGCCCAAGGTTTTATTACCAGCAGTACAATATTGATATTGACACCTTTTACCCTCAATACTTTATCCTAAAACCTTGTTTCTCTTATTTGAGGCAAGGATGAAGCTTTGAGGTAATGCTGAAAAACACTTTGTTTTTCTTGATATAAGTAAATATAATTTATTATTATTACATACTCCTGTATATATTATTAATACATACTCATAAGCAGTGATAGCATGTAGAAGACATTCCATCTTATTCCAGTCCAAAGAAAAATGCTGTATCTGGATCTAATGCTTCAAGAGTATGTGTTCTCATTTAATTATTTTATAGGGACACTAGTTGGGTGCCTTCTGCAGCATGTCCTTTGGGACTGCGCAAGTCCACATAATCCAGAACACATGGCGACAGAACTGGTATAATTTAATCTTCAAAAATGTTTTCCTTTCCTGTTGAAATAAATTGTAAACGCAGCCCAGGACAAGGATGTATTTATCAATAATAATTACAGATGTCATGCTCCTTAGAGAGGGTTGAGTCATCCTCAATGATGAGTGATTGCACTGGTTGAAGCTCTTGTGTTCAAAGCATACTGTCTGCTACCAGGGAAGATTTTCCATTAATTGTCTTGTTCCTCTTGTTAAGGTCTTTGTCACCATTAACTACTTGATTTCTAGACAGGAGACAACTCTTTCTCAAAATTTTAAGTACAGGTTGTATTTTTCCCTGTGATGTAATAAGTTCAGTATAAATAGTTTTTTTTTAAATTGTGGAAGAAATCCATTCTAGAAGTTTAGTATCAAAGCAGAGTTTAAAAAGAAAAATTAAATAATTTTGTGTGCAGTTGTTGCATACTAGACAAACCTTCCCTCCTCCCCCCCTAGAAATTTGGATATATTTTCATATATGAAAAGATAGATTTAATACAGTTATTTCCATAGAAGTTCTGTCATGTTTACTGGGAGGACTGGGCTCTCTCTTTGAAAATCTCGTAATGAAGTTTTCTTGTCTGCAATTCAACAAGTTAAATAAGGAAAAACAGCAACAATGCTCCAGCAAGCCTATTTTGTGCACTTTTGTGATGTATTTGTGACATATAATAAATGGGAGTCACTTCTGTATCTAA
The DNA here is from genome assembly GCA_013389925.1 of Aegithalos caudatus. NCBI lineage: Eukaryota > Metazoa > Chordata > Aves > Passeriformes > Aegithalidae > Aegithalos > Aegithalos caudatus. Next base: position 184,236 of record WEIU01015308.1, read on the forward strand.
AGTTTTAATTGATTCTTGGGTTATTACTGTGTTGATGAAACAACATCTAGGCTGGGGTTTTTTTTTTAGTTTGAAACTACAGCTTTCTCAGATGATGCACTTGCAGAGCACTATCCGGTGTTATCCTGTATGTTTGGACTTAAAGTTCTTGTTTGAAGTTCTTAGTGGGGCCTGAGTGGCCAAGAGACCTCAAGTGTCTCAGTGTGCCCCTGCAGTGTTACCTAGTGCTGCAGAGGGGCTGGAGCAATGTTCTCTAGCAGCTGTCCCCTGTGCAGGCAGGGGTGGGCAGTGCTGGGGTCCCTCAGCACTGCTTCTGTGCCAGGGTACTTGCCAGCATGCAGGGAGATGATGCCATTCATGCTGCACCCAAAACAGGACCTGGCAGGTCATCTCTAGTTTGTTTCTGTCTTGGGTCCTCCTAAGACCCCACCAAGTTCTGGGACAAAACAGGCAGCCCCTTTGCGTTTGACTCTCTGTTTTCTTTTTGTCTGTTTTAAAAAGGAGTAGATAATCAGTGATGATATACTATAGAGGAAAAATAACCAAATACAAGCATAATCTTGACACTCTGATATAATTTTAAAGTGCAGGTAACTTTACAAAGGTTTTATAGATACTGATTTATCTTGCTACAGTATCATTGATAAGGGCTTTTTTGTGCCTTAAATGTGAAATATAAAATCCTAGTGTTCATGATTCGATCTCCAGGTTTCCTGAATATATAATATATGTCTTAGATTATTTACAACATCCCTGGGAAATATTTTGCCCAACTATTTTTACTGTGTATAAAAAACATATACCAGGGATTAAATTATTACAGATTGTATAAAGGTTGCATCTTTCCTTTCCTCCCACATTTGCTGTATTTATTTTCTTTCCACAATTTCTTTAGTAATTCTTGGCTATTTCACACCTCACCTCCCTTACCATAGCCACTCTTTCCTTCTGAAGTCACCCTCCCACTCCCAGCTGCCTCCACCCACTGCACTGATTTCCCTCCCAGGTGAGACACAGTTCTGATCTCATGAGGCATGTGTAGAGGAAACGTTTGATATTTGATCAGAAGCAGCCAGGAAAGAGCTTTTTGTTTCTAGTACCCAAATATTTAATGTGAATATACTCCTTGACCATCTGGCTTGCTCAGCTAGCATGCAAATTCTTTATAATAATGAGAAATGTGCCTTCTGAGCAGCTGGCCAGCCAGCGAGGAAATGTTTATTTTGAAGGTGTGCCACCTAGTAGGGACCTGTGCTTCTTTGCCCTTAATCCATCAGTGCCTTTTCTGGGAGCTGCTGCCTGAGAGCTGCGCGTTTGCTCAGCGTTGAGATTGTGATTGTTCCTCAAGGGCTGTTGGTCTCCTGGTCTGTGTGAGAGGATGTAAGAGAGTAGCTTGTTGGAGCTCTCCCTGCAGGCAATCCTGTTAGGTACAATAGTCCTGATCAACACAGCCTGGATTTCTTCCATACTTACACAAGGGATTTCCAGGCATGTAAATACATGACGTGGCAGACTACTGTTAGATAATTTTGTGTTCTGTATTGTATACTACTTTTATTAAGAAATAATATATTAACTAACAATTGGATTCAGATCCTATTTCTTGGAAGCTTATCTTTCTGTTTGCAGGTTAACTGATGCATTTTTAAGGAGTTACTACATTTTCCCTTGTTAAAAAGGTTATACAGGTTTATAAAGAGAGCCCTCGACTTACTCTCAAGTTATTCACTTCATTAATAATATGACCCTCGGTTTTGGTGGGAAATGTACTTAAAACTGGAGTGATGCCTTGCATGACTCTTAAAGAATTTGTAAGGAAGTAAAACCAATGAGAATTTTAATGAAAATTTTCCTTTATAATCTTAAGGATTTAAATCTTACTTTATGTCTTTCAAGTAATGTATCAATTATCAGTTCTTTTTTTTTTTTTTAGACAGGCTTTCATAGGCAAGAAGAGATTTAAGATGTTTTAGGGATAATATTTGATAATATTTTCTAGAAGTTTCTGTGGTCTAATAAAGATTATTTTTAAAATTAGATTAAATAAATTGAATGAAAAAAGAGTCTTTTTGTCTTGAGCACCTAATAGCCATGATCACCTATTTTGTCTTTCCTTCATTCTCTTTCCATCTGGTCACTGGAGGCATATTTGATTTTTTTATCTTGTTATACCTTTGTTGTTTCACTAAATTCAATCAAAGTTCTCTCCTTCTTTGTAGTGAAGATACTACTTCAGGGATGATGAAAAAGAATAAAATTACAGCCTTCAGAAAATAATAAATAAAGATGATGTTCAAGTTTTTCTGTTAAAAATCTGTTCTCAGTCAGAATGAGGACAATGTTCCTCCCATATTTGGACAAGCATGTCAAATGACAGTAGCTTAGTACTTTGCAAGTAATTTAAGAGATTTAAATGTGTTTACCAGCAAATCAACTACTCACAAAATCCTTTTACATGGTTTTTGCATCATGTGTGTGCTCCCTGCTCTCTTTTAGGTGGAGATGGATGTTTAATTGAAGAAGTCTCTAGTAACTGTTTTTTCCAAAAATGGTGTTTTAGTGCCGTTCCTCTAGTTTCTTTTGCATTGTGAACTTTCTGGCTCTTTACTAAAAGCTGTAACATTATGTTTATAATGGATCTGTAATCTGTTCTAGTTTTAGAAAGTTGTACATGAATTTTTAGATACTAATTTCTTTTTTTTCTTAAACTCACAGAGCTGCTTTTTTGGCTAAGCTAAAAAGAATGATGTACACTTCTGGAAATCTAAGTGATGCAAAGCAAGTGAGGGGGAAGGAATGCAGGCACAGACTAATAGGATATTCCCCTCTACTGATGAATGCTTGATTAAATTATTTATTCCTACTCTATGACTGGGAAGGAAGAAGCAGAAGGTTTTAAAGCTGAATGTCATTCTACAGTGCTGACAAAATACAGTGGCTGTGGTGGTCTGGACTGAAAGAGCTGTTTTCTTTTTGTCTGAAGTAGAAAATGGCAGCATAGTACGTAAAAGGAAGAAAATTACTTTTTTTAAACTAACTGCTGCACTTTATATCCTGCTCTTTTAATGACTGTTTCCTGTGAATGCCTTGCAATTCTGTTTTATATTGCACAAGCACAGTATAATTAATCGCTGCTTTCTGCAGCAAGATAGCAGTTCAGGCAGAGACTCCCTTGTTGTAGGGAACTATTGCACATGTATTAAGAAGAGTTACATTCCTACAGCGAGGAACAAGATTAGAGGTAGTTTTGGTTGGGTTTTATTTGTTTTGGGGGCAGGTGGGGGAGGGAGGATTTTTTTCATTCTCTGTCCCCTATATGCTCATGACTACTTTCAGTTACTGTTGCTGTTGGTGTATTTTCCAACATCTGGGTGGGTTGCCCGTTTTCAGCTGGTGCTTTGTTGTGCAAAATAAATGATTATCAAATGTAATTTCTGAAAGTATTCCTAATGGCTCTAGGTTTTATGGTGAACACTGATAACTATCAGGCCATCTTTGGATATTTCCTGTGCAGCAGTTGTCAAAGTGGGACTCTTATCAAGTGCTTTTATGTTTGGGAGGCAGGGCCTGTAATGGTCAAAAGGGTATTTAATTCTCTGTACTGGAGACAGGGACAGGCCTGTCAGCAGGGGCATGCAGGAACATCTTCCACCCCATTAGGTTGCTCCAAGCCCTGTCCAACCTGATGTGTTGAACCACACCAAGGGTCCAGGTGGGTTTGTTAGAAGGGTTATGAATCACTGAGTTCAACTATTCCAAGGCTATTCCAAGCCAGTAGATGGTTCTGTGACTTCTGAATAAGCGTTATTGGCAGACACATTTCTATGCAGTTCTTTTTCTTCTTCCAAGTGGCATACCCTGATAAGGCAATGTGAACTTGGCAGATTTTTTTTTTTTTTAAGTCATGCTGCTAATAAAATGATTGCAAGTAATTTGGATATTTCAAAATTTACAAAACCTAGGTCAATAAAACTACCAACTTTGTCTGCTTATTCTTAATCATTGTGGTTTTAAACATGCTTCTGGAAAATACAGGTATCTGGCATTCTAACCTGAGGTGAAAAAGAAATTCTTTTCCAATTCTTTGTATGTTGTCAATGACCAGAAGAGGTGATTGAACCAGAATACTACACTTATCTTTGTCTAAAGATTATAATGAAAAAGCTCACAGAAGTCTATCCTTTTCTTTCTGATCTTCAAGAATCTTTTATATGTAATTGCTGAACATTACTTCTCATTGTACAAGCAGTGACATCCTTTAAAATGGATTTTCAATCAGGTAAAATTCGTTGTAGAATGTATTTCCCTGGCTAGATTCTAGTACTATTAATGGTTATATTTCATTAATAATTGTCAGTATTTCAGTATTTTTCAATATAGTGTTCTACTGCTGCCTCTTATTCATTTTTCATCTGGCAATTGGTATCAGCCAGTGCAGTCTTGATTTTGAAACTCTAAATTTAAATGCAGAGGGGAAAACATGTTCAGTGGGGAAAAAGGCAATTATGAAATTAGATTAATATTTTGGAATTGTCTTTCCTTTTTAATTCAGCAGGTTTTGTTTCCTTTTAGCGGATACTGTCATATCTGTTTATTTGTTCATCATTTCTGCTGCAGGTGCAAAAGTAGCAATAACTGGGGGTTTTGTTTTATAATAGTTTAATCTAATCCAGTTCACTTTTCTTGTCCATGATTTTTGTTTACACAATCTAGAGCAGGAGTAATTTTCAAAAGCAAGTAAATATGGAAATGAATGAAAACATGAGATATGTTTCCAGCTGTCCTTTAGTCTCCAGTGGTGAGGGTTTTGTAGGAGAAAGTCTCCTGTTGTATTCTTGCCAACTGGATGTAATGTCAAATACATTTGAATGCAGACCTGTCTTACAATATAAAGCCAAGAATAAAAAGGAATGAAAGATGACAAATATTTCAGAAAATGTTAATACTTTTGGATTCAAGCCCCCGAGAAAACTACTGCCAAATTTGCCTTGAAATTCCTTTGTTCTGGCTTATGATCACATGAATGTCTGAAAATGACTGATAAAGGCTAAGAATTACCACTGTTTATAGAAAAGACTCAGTGCTCATAAGAAAAAAAAATTCCTTTTAAAAATAATTACACCCGTAATAAAACAGCAAAATAGACAGTGTAGTAAATCCAGTGCTTATTTGTTCATGAAAGAGGCCCACAGTTATCAAAATACCTTCACCTTGACACTTTCTAACACAAAATTCAAGTAGACTGTTTTCCCAGTTTCTTTCACAATCTCTTTTCCATTTGTCTTTCACTTGTGATAGGAAGCAATTCTCGGTCTGATTGTTAGAACATGGAGAAACCCAAAGGAAATACTCTCTAGCTCTTTACTTCAGCCGCTGGCATAGATGTGGATTTAGTTTGCTTAACAGTTGGCTTAATAATGACAATGTTGTGATGAGGGTGCCTGGTTTGTTTGGGGTTTTTTGTGATGAACTTGGCATGAGGAAAAAAGCTATCAATGCTTCCCCTAATTCTGTTATGTCCACTCTAAGTGCTGTGCTGTGGTAATTTTACCATGCTCTGCAAGTTCTTACATTGCTGTTGAGATGTACGTATTTTATGTATTTATTTTCTGCTTCAGCTAAAGGAGTTTCTTTGAATCTCCAAAACATTTTGATTTGTCTATACTCTCCTGGCAACTTTGCTTGATAGGTATTCCTGCAGCTTTTCCATAGCTACTATGTCAAAGAGAAGACATGATCTTTTATTAGTTTTCATATTTATAAAAAGCTGTGGGTTTTGTAAGCTCACAGAAATGCACAGTAAGTGAATTTTTAATATTAAGCAAATTTTAATATTAATGTGCCACATAATTTGAATTGGTTAGGACAGAATATGCAGATCACAACTAATAGGGTACAAACTAGTAACATACTATGGAACAAGTCACAGGAGGTAAGGATCAAACCAGACATGTAAGATAAACTTACTCTGTGACAAAGCCTTGACAATGGACTTCCATTTAAAAGTTCTGTCCACAGGAATGAGATATTTTGGAGTGATGCTGATGCCACTGTTTATACTGCACCCAATCATAGAATGGGTCAGGTTGGAAGGGACCACGGCGGGTCAACTGGTCCAACCTTCCTGCTCAAGCAGGGTCATCCCAGAGCACATGGAAATCTGTACAAAAAACCCCCTTACTTTCTAAATAATTGCATCTCCACTAAAAGAAAAAAACAGCCAACCAAAAAATGAACAAATGCAGTTTTAAATGCCATCAGGATGTCAAGTGTCCTAGCACATTCTCTCTTTCTTATGCTCTCATGTTCATTGGGAAGCAGATAGTGAACTTTTTCAATGAGGCTGACAGCCTGAAAGTCTCTTGTACCAACAGAGCATTATGTTTTAGGCTGTTCAACTGAACAGAACAGTTGGTATTGAACTCCCATTTCAGTTTTGCAGGCTTATTCTGCTTCTGTGGCTTTTTTAATGGATTTCATTAGCAAACAATTTTTTTCTGATAGATACAAATATTCAGTAATATACTGGAAAGAGCAAAATCCTTTTTTGAACCTAACAGGTGAACCTTTTCAAGAACATCCTGCCATACATCTCTGTGATGCTGATGCCATTTTCCACTTTCGGTGTGTTTGCAGGAAGCTCTAGAATGGATGTGGGAATTTTGTCCCCACATTGCTATAAACTGAGCCAGGTTTTACCAGTCATCTCAGCCTGTATCCATTTGCAGAACAGTAGCTGAGTCTTTCTAGGAAATTAGACCAGCACAGAAAGTAGACTCAGATTACACTAATGAGACCATTAAATGAGATATAGGGAGCCTGTCTGGCCAGAAAGAGGAGCGGGAAGAGGTCTGGCTCTACTGCTTGCTTTATATCTTTTATGTTCTGCAGCCAGTTTTCACATTCTCTGTGTTTACCTTGGTGGGAGAGTTGTTTTTTTTTCCCCCTGCCCCCCNTCTCTTATTTTTCATAAGGAAAAAAAATCTTTTCAACAATTTGAGGGATAAGACCTGACGTAAGTGGTGTGTACAGGCTAAAAAGGTCATGACAAAGCACTAGCAAAGCACATTGGCTTTATAAAGTCATCCAAATTATATGTCTGTTCAGTCATGCTAACTGACCATTTTACAGAGATCTTCATTTTCTTAGTGGAAAACCAAAGTGCAATGAAATGGCTAAGTTTTAAAATAGCTAGATACATCTAATAAGATTGCACTATGTTTATTAGGTCATAATACAAAAATTACCCATAATGGAAAATAAAGATTGCTTCAGAATTTTAGCAGTTTTCAGTTAATGGAAAAATTATTTTCTATTGTAGGTAGGTATGTTCTTTTCTGCTGTGCTCTAAATTATATTCTTTGGAGCTTTCTGGTAGATAAAAACCAGACAGTGCACAGTTTAAGGATTTAAGAACATTTTTTAGTGTTTCAAATCTATTGAAACATAGGTTTATTTGATTTTACATGATTTACTTGGAGCATTCTGATAAATGTGGCTTGACAGATGACACTTTTAAGAGTCAAAGATGAAAGATCCCATGTACGGGGAGGTGTGCAGTTTCTTTGCTGCGCACAATGTTTGGGTACTTTGTAATGTAATTGCGTTTAATTTATTTAGTGCTGTATTAATAATTCAAACTTGTGAGGTCTGAACAAGTTGTGCAACAGTTCTGATTTGCTGCTGAGGCAGTCACTCTGGGGAACAAATGAACTTTCATGGGATATGTTTTAATGGTTCAGCAATGGATTCCCTGGGAAAATTCTAGCACCTAGCTATAAAAAAATGAAAGAGGCTCTCAATTTCTTTCCCTGTTCCCAGAACTACAAATTTGAGAATCTAGCTGTTTCATCTTAAGGAGTTCAACTAGCTAAAACAAGTTTAAGTGGTGTACTCTATTTGTAACTAACAATTATTGGGTACTAAAGACCCTTGCGAAGAAAATAAACTTACCCTTTGTGATGGTTGCCCTTCGTTCATGCTCTCTTTCAGCTAAGGAATGCAAGGAAAATAAACACTGCACAAGTACCATTATTGATTGAAAATATGTGTAGAGAGTATTGTTTCATAGCTTAATTTCTAATCAGCTACATTGTTACTATGTAGTATCCAGAGATATTTCTTTTTTTATTCTTGTCTTTTTAAGCATCGAAAGAAGGAGATAGAGGCACACTCGTTTCCATCACAGATAGAAGTAATATTTAAAAGATTTTATGGTTGTCTTTGCTATGAATTTATGCAGAAAGATTTTCCAGACTTCTAAAATTAAAGATCTTGATGTAATTAACTTGATATAATCATCTTTGGTGCCATAAAAAAACGTGTTTTGGAGCAAAGGTCACCAACACACATTATCAGGGCTTTGTGATGGAAACTATGTAAAGTCTTGTTTTGTATTAAATTTGTTAAGTGACACATAAATAACAGCAGAAAATTGAAGAAGGAATCTGGAGAAATGAGGAGGAAAAAACCCAACACATGGATAATGAGACCTTGCAAGATGGAACACCAGGATTTACAAAAACAAATCTGCCCCACACAATATAACATAAACTCAAAAAAATGTTTCAGTGACTGGTATAATTTATGTGACTCAAAGAAAAGATTCACTAAACTCATATCACCAGATGAAAATTTTGAGAGAAGAATTTTGACTATAAATATATGAAAGTAAGAAGCACTGATGGGCTATTGAAGTGAATAACAGCCCTAGTGTAGGAGCAAATCTGATATAAACTTGTCTTTAGATTGTAACAGGAGTTAACAGGCTGAGGAAGCTTTAAATTAGGATTATTATGCCGAGAGTTGGCTGCATGATTTATTTGATCCTAACTAGAAGCAGTGTCTTGATGTTTTGAGCAATGTTTCTCTGGTCTGGAAAAATGTCCAAGTTTCATATTCATGCAAATAACAGAAATATCATCCTTGCTAGAATAAAAAATATGTCTTTATCACATTTCTGGCAATATAGCATTGTTTTTCACAGTTCTTCCATGCCTTGCCAGTAGAAAAAAATGCGTACAATTTTCTATATGTTGGCTCTGTTCCAGGTTGGCTGTTTGATACATGGGGATTGAATTGCTTGTTTGTGAGGACTGAATTTCCTAGATCTGCACCCAATGGATGCATTTTCTGACATAAAGGAAAGCCAAACTGACCTGCCTCTAAGTGGTTGAAGATTCTAAAAATTGGTTTGTATCAGAGAATTCTTTTTTAAGATCAGCTGTAGCATCCTCTATCTTTTAAACATTTTTCATTTCTGCAATGCTAATACTCTTTGATGTCTTCTGTGTATTACCATAAGCTCATAAATTGAAATCAAAGGCTATTGAGTTGAAAATAGCTAGTTTAGAATACCTTTGGAACTGGTACAGGACATGTAAGGCAAGTTTCTTATAAGGAGTAGAATCCATTAAGCTGAAGAGAAATGCATTTTGTCTTCCATAGGCATTTATTTTGGTTTTAAAAATTATTTTCATGGAAAAGCTATAGAGAATGAAAAGACTTACAGACAAAAGAATGACATGGTAAAATACTTTTTTATAAACCATCTGTCCCACTTAGTGCTATTGCATTGCCGCAATCTGTTGTTAAGTATCAGGCTTGAAATGTAGCATGGGTCTAATCTATTCAGTCTCAAAGCAATAAATAATTCAGAAACCTTTTAGTTCCTATTGATGTTTAGGAGATGATACTTTCTAGATTAAACTACTGTACAAAGAATTTTCTGGATTTGTCTTATAGCGTCCTGCTTGTCTTGCAAACAGTCACAGAATTGTGGAATTGACGTAGCAGTAATAAACCCAGTTTATTTTCTGTAGAAACTGATGGCTGCATCACTGCTCAATGAAAATATATTAGTTAATAGAATAAGTCTTAATTTATATAGTAGAATTAAATATCCATGGAAAAAAATCACCTTCTTTTATATAAAAAATGCACAAAAAAAAGCATAGCAAAGAAAATACCTGTAAATTTGCTTATTACTTGTCAGATTTGATCACTTCCCTAAATGAAATTCACAAAACATCTTTACCTGACTGTCATTATAGTAGCTTCTAATTTTTAATGAAATTTCATCCTTGTGAGACTTAGGTTTTTTTGAGACATAGTCATTTCAATAGTATCGCTTGAAAGCTTTAGTATTGCTTCAGTAGTATCACTGAAAGCTTTATTCAAGTTACTCAAATAACACTATGCAGTATAGCATAGCAGAGAGAACACTGGAAACAATACTGTAAAAAGTCATCATTATGTTGTAGAATATATAGTAGGAAAAGCAGTGTTATTCTACTTCTGAAAAATGTTAAGATAAAAATGCATTAGGGAAACACATTTTATCAGTACTGAGGGTTTTTTGCTGACTGGTTTGGATTTAAGCTTGACCATTCTTTTTGAAAATATTATAAGAAATATGGAAACATACAAATATATATATATGTGTGTGTGTGTGTGTGTGGAAACAATAAAAACTATATATTCAAGCTTTTTTTTATATCCCAGTGGACCCAAGCTTAAAACCTCCCAATTAATATAAATGACCCTGATGCTTTTCTTTGTATATGTATTAAAAATATTTTCTAAGAGATCCTTTAAAAATTATTCTTGCTCACTCAACCATACTCCATAAGATTGTATTTATGTTAACATTAGTATCAGGTTTTTAAGTGGATCACTTCTGCCTCAGGAGTTTGCTCTGTGGTATACAGCAGTTTTCTGTAATCTTTTATTTGTAATTTGAATTTTCTGTTCTGCTTGATGGACAGACTCTCCAGTCAGGCTTGCATGCACAACGTAGCCATGAAAGATTGGAAGCCTATTTCTTAACAGTAAGTTGAGAAAATGGGGATTTATGTATTGTATTTTGTTTTCTACTGATGGTGAATTTTTTAATGGTGGGCTTTCAGAAGAACCTTTGTGGGACTTTTTGGATGAAAGGGTAGCAGTTTCTTTGGGATTCACATTAAATATTGTTTCCTGGTTTGATTGTTATTACCTCTTTGTTTGCAATACAAGCACCATCAAAATTGGAGAAAAGAGACACATTTAAGTCATTAAACCAATCCATCCTGCTTTATCTTTCTCTTTTTTTCTTTTTTAATTCCATTTCTTTCTTGGGTAAAGTGATTTCCATGAGATAACAGTATAATCAGCATCACTTTGTTCCACAGTATTACAACATTTATTTATTTGCAGCACTTTTTAAAATCATGACAAGGAAACAGTCACTGAGCTGTAACCCAAGAAGTGTTTAATATGTGTGTTTTTTTTTTCCAAGCATGGGCTGTGATTAGGCTGCTAGCATAAGGCATTCATTGAAGAGATTCTTCATGTAGTGGAAAATAACTTTGTTGTTGTTGTTTTGTGTTAACACTGAGAATTGTGCTGCAGTCATTGGCTGTGGTGTTCTAGTGAGAAATGCTGGAGTTCATCTCAGCCCTAAGGGTACCACTTAAGCCTCACTGAATAAACCAGTGGAATATGAACATGCAAGCAGAAAGATTGGTTTTCATTCTGATAACAATTGCAATAACTCAGAAAAACTGCCATCGGGCTGTAGTGATATTTGGTAAAATGAACAGTCATGAACTTCTAGTTTTAAGCATTATAGACCTCTAAAGAGTAAATTTAGCCCAAATGCATAGACAGACATAACAGATAGTGACATTTTCAAGCACGTGTTTGATAACAAGTAGTTTCTGTGAACATCACATTTGTCACTTTCCAAGTCTATGTGCCTAACGTTGACTAAGAAACTATTTTTGAAGTTTTGTAGAGTCTTTATCTAAGTAATGAGAACATCCTATAAAAGACTAGCTGAATGTTATGGTATATACTTGCATTCTCGTCCAGTATCTCCTTTTTAAAATTTTTTTTTGGTTTGTTTTTGACATGCTTTTCTCTGAAGATAATCATTGAAACACAAAGTTGCCTAGTTATTTCTTAGACTGCCGTTGTTCTATTGTCCCTAGGCATGGTGGACTGATCAGTGGTATGTAGATGTGCTGCAAGGCCTGTATTTTATTCAGCCTGTAAAGAGCAACGTTCCTGTGACAGTGAACCACCATAGGTATAGCTGCTGTTTTATTTGGTTATAAGGTAGAAGTTGGTCCAATAGTTGTAGATCTTGCTTTCTTGTCTCTTCAGACTCTAAAAGACTTTGTGCAACCATCTAAGCATTTTAGATAACTGAGTGTGTGGCATTAACTGCATCAGTCCTGAAATACAAATTTTATTACAAGTGCTGTCCTCTGAATCTGATACAATACATGTAGTACTGATACATAAAAATAATTCCTATATGTTACAGACTTTTTTTTTTTTTTTTTAAGGAAAACATACTACTTAAGTTAATACTGCTACCATCTTGGTGTAGGAGAAAGCCCTTACTAGTAAGAACTTCCTTTGACTTAAAATTGGTATTTATATAGACTCAGATGCTTGCACTAAAGAAATTCTTGTGAATTTTCAGCTTACAAATGAAGAAGCAGATAATACCTACCCCTCCATTTTATGAAAAAACCAAATCCAGAGTTGTAAACTAAATAAATGACCTAAGGACCAAATAATACTTGTGTTACCTTAGGTCTTAGGTAAAAATGAAGCTTATGGAAAAAAATCCTGCAAAAGACAGATCTCTCTCCTTTTTTGCTGCTGAAGGTTTCCTGGGTATTTAGAGCCATGGATGCTATTCAGCATCTGAAGGAAAAGTACTTTATGAGACACAGCTGGTTCTCAGTCCAAGTATGACTGGGCAGATCATCAGGTTCACTGAAGGAGGATTGAGAAGTATTTGCCCCAAAAGGCTGAACAACAATCAAATCTTGCATTTGAAAATGGTGAATCGCTTTAAGATGGAACAGACGACATTAGGCATTTTTACATAAATAAGGAAAGACCTGGCATTCTCAGGCTTTCTTTTCCAGAGAAAAAACCTGTCTGTGTTTTCTTAAAGTGCTTAACAGATGACATGAAAAATGTCTGATTTCTATAATTATTTATTAGGAAATTTCTCACCTCTTTACTAGTCAATGTAAAGAGCCCCCCTCTTTTTGCATCTATTGTGGTATGTACCAAAGGCTTGAAGCCTTTTGGGCTCAGCTGAAAAAGTAGGGATCTGAAGCCTGCCCATAACCTCAGCTGACTAATTTGGAAGAGATGTCTTGCATGATGGATTGTCTGTCCATGGAAATCTAGTTCCTGCTGTAAAATTGTTAAAAATAGAAAATTTCCTCTACTAACATTACGTTGATCTAAAAGCTCACATAGATGAGGCAGCTAGCTGGGATTCACTGTGTCATGGATTGACTTTGCAGCTGTTACACTTCATGAAAATGTCTGCCATCAGTATTTTTCCTTCCCAGTGCATCCTCACTGCACACACTGGGGTCAGGAGAACGGGCTCACACTGTGGGTTTTGTAGTGGCAGGAGCTTGTATCATTTGCCATCACCTAAATCTGCTTTAAGTTTTTTCCTCTTGGTGGTGAGGCCTGTGGTCAGTCTGAGCAGTGGTCGCAGTGTTTCAGGGCTGGGGGCTGCCAGACAGGCTCCGTGTGGAGAGCCCAGGGCTGCCCTGGGAACAGCTCAGCCAGCATGGCAATGCCTCAGGGAAAATACAGCTGGAAAACAGCTAATGCCACAGGTCAGTGTCAGGAGCACTCTGGGAGAGTGAAACAGCTCCGACTCCAAGGTCTGGGCACCAGGAGTGGAAGGATGCATGTAGTTGCTGGAGCTGAATTTCCCTGGAAGCCTGTGGGACAGGCCATGTTGAAGCAAGTATTTCCCTGCAGTCCACAGAGGAGAGAGCCAGAGCAGATACCCAACCTGCAGCCTCTGGGGGACTCTGCACTGGAGAAAGTGAATATTCCTTGAGGGAGAGGCACATGCAAAGCCCACATTGGAGAAGCCTTATCCTGAAGATTCACAGCTTGTGTGAGGGGCACATGCTGGAGGAAGGAGTGGCAAAGAACTGCAGTGATCTGACCCCAGCCCCCATTCCCCACCTTTACCATACCTCTTGGGGAGGGAGGAGGTGTAGGAGTTGAAACAGTGAAGTTGAGCCTGGAACAAAAAGGCAAAGGGAATATTCTTTTGGATTTATGTTTTTTATCTTCCAGTTCTGTTTAAATTGGCAATAAGTTCTTTTTTCCCTAAGTGAGTCTGTTTTGCCCATTACAGTAATTTTTAAATGATCTGCTTGTCTTTAATACCTGGGCTTTTTCACTTCATTTTCCCCTGTGCAGCTCCTTTTGTGGAGTGCAAGTGGGAGAACAGCCAGCCAAGGTCAGTTCACCACAGTATAGTGTTGACAAAGGCTACAACACATAATGACTGTCAACAAATGGGACTGGATTCCATTTTGTGTCTCTTCAATAAAATTGGTTTATTCTGAAGATAATGCCCCCTTGGTGTTAACTGTATACTCACTGTGGAAAATATTGCCTAGAAAGAAATGATCAATGAATGGTTGTTGCAATTGAATGAATTTATTTTATTTAAGTATTTTGAAAATACTCTTGGTCTCAAAGAGAGTACTGAAATTTTGATTATGCTGTGCATTTTTTTTAAATCTAAAGCACTTCATCCATCGTAAGTTCCTTAATACGGAGAGTGCCATCAAAGTTACAGCTGAAAATCAGGTAGATACGAATCAGAAAGCCTCAAGGGAAAAGACTAAACTTCCGACCAGCTGACTTCTGCCTGTAAATATGGCTTTAAATATACAATATGCTTGTGTAGTACCTAATAATATAATATAAACATTAGTTTTGCAATCATAGCATAAGCCACCAGATGGAGTAATGTTGCTATCAGAAATTGAGAGTAATAAAAATAGCATGTATTTTCTTTCTACTTTTGTAACATAAATGCAAGGGTTTTTAAGGTGGTGTACCGAGAATGTATAAATCTTTATTTAGAGGTTGTGACCATTGACTGCAGTACTTATGTGTGCTAAAACATTTTTTACTTTTTCAAAATACGGTAACTTAATGTTAGCCTAGGGAAAGTGAGAATGTTTATCCTTTTTTTGTTGTGAGGTATTCACTTGAGTTGAGAAACTGTAAGAAAATTTGATCTCTTTTTTTCTTTCATTATTTTTTTCTTTACTTGTTAATTTCTATCTCTTTGCCATGAGTAGCTAATTTTCTATTAAACATCTGATTTTTAATTGAATTACTTCTTGCTACAGCTCTTTATAAAGAGAAAAGGGGCAGATGCTGACTATGTCAAAAGCTTTTATTTGGAGATTTTGTTGGTGGTGTGACCTTCTCTTTCTTCTTTCTTTTTCCTACATGCTCTCCTAGGATCTTCTTAAAAAAGAGCCAAAAAACATTTAAAATTTGCAGAATGAAAAGATGGCACGGGCAATGCTGGTACCACCAGGACCTGACAGCTTCTTCTATTTCACCCAAGAATCTCTTGCAGCTATTGAAAAACGTATTGCTGATGACAAATTTCCTTCTGACCAAGATGAGTCTACAGATGATACTGGTCATGAAGAAAATCATTCTGAGCCAAATAATGACTTAGAGGCAGGAAAGACACTGCCATTTATTTATGGTGACATACCTCCAGGAATGGTGTCTGAGCCCTTGGAAGACATGGACCCATATTACATCAATAAAAAAGTAAGTGTTTTGTATTAAGAATGTAATTAGAGCACTCCATTTAACTATAACCAGATAAATGCTATGCTGGGGATTTGGTCAGAAGCACTGTTTGAAAGTATTATATAGTAGGTGCTATCATGTTAATTATTTTGATTTCACTATAAAGATACTGTAACTCTTGCTTCAGTTGCCCTTTTTTTTTTTTTTTTTTAAAGGGCACTTTTAATATCTAATGTTATGGTATTTTAGTTAATGGATTTTGTATTAAATGTCCTGTAATCTTTTCAGATCCGATTTAATGCTGACCCATCTGAAAACTTCCCATCCCTCTGGCTGCTCTCTGAGTTTTTTTAAGAATCATGATACCTGAGATCTAGTTCATTACAGAAGTCTTTAGACAAAGTGCTCATTCGGTCACGTGACAGAACAATCACTGTCAAACATTCCTGAAAATACAATAAAAAATACTTGTTTTACAAAATTTAAAAAATCGAAGTACAAAGACTAAACCAATCTTTGTGTTTTGGTATTGGGTCTATGTTATAGGCCCAATATAGACCTGAAGACAAAATCTAAAATGATATATACAGATTCAGTTTCATTTCTAGATATAAAAAAGGAAGAAAAAAGCAAGGAGTTTACTTTGGGAAGTACAGATGAAGGAAAGTTATTTTTATATAGACATGTGAAGTTAAATGATATCAAGAAAGAAATCAAAACTGAGTTACATTAAAAGGCAGTACAAAATAAGAAGCAGGTGGTTATTTTACTGTGTAATCAATAAAATGCTTGTTGAATTGAAAGCGTAGAATGGGTTCTTGAAATTAAGTACTAGATGATCAAAAAACAGTATCTTGTAACAGAAAAATTTAACCAAAAGTCTGTATTATTTCTGAGATAAGCAGCCTAATTAAAGCAGTTTTTTTGTCTTGTATAAAATGTTGAAAACTAATAAAATGTAGATTTTTTTTTTTAAAGTTATTTTTGGTTTTGTTATCTTAACTTCACAAACACTATTGACAAGTGACCTATTTCTTTTATAGTAAAATGTCACTGCAAAACAGAATTATTCAGTGTTATAACCTGTTTTTTTCTGGATATTAGGTTTGGAATAATAATCATTAAATGTAGATTGAATTAAGATTTCATTAGATGATATTTTCATTGTGTCTTCTATTCAAAATCAAAAATGGTTACATTGATGGTACTAATGACAGTAGTATGCACAAGCAATAAAGGCAGTAAAGCCAGGATTTTAAAAGTCAAGAATGTCTCATCCCAAAAGCAGTTTTAAGATGCTGAAATGGTTAAATAGTTCCTTGTGAGGTCCCAAAAATGGTTACTTAGGTGCTTTGTTTTGCATTGCCAACTTTGTTCTGAAATGCGAAGTAAGAGCTGCATTAAATTTTAATGTAAAAAGTCACATTTTAAATTATAGTTTTAATGTAATTACTTAATCCTAGAAAATGAAATCTGAAATGAAGATTTTAAGAGCACAGAGACAAAGAATGTGTGCTGTAGCATTTTCATTGCTCATTTGAAAATTTAGAATCTGTTATTCCCTTCCATAATTCTACTGAAAATAAATTTGTCTACTTACATGTGTGTAAGCAGCCTCTATTATGGCAAGGTTAATAAAATGTATCCTTAATTTCTAACCCTGATACCCCCATACCCTTTTTGTCTATTTTTTAAAGACATTTATAGTACTGGATAAAGCGAAGACAATCTACAGGTTCAGTGCCACACCTGCCTTGTACCTTTTATCTCCTTTCAATATCACTAGAAGATTAGCTATTAAGATTTTGGTTCATTCATATCCTTTTCAAGTGGTTTGTTCAAAATTGTTACTGATTAATATTACTGTTGTTAACACTGGGAGTTTTGATTTAGTGCTTAAATGTATTCCCGCCTTTAATTCTTTCAAAATCAGTCTGAGCTAAGATTAGTCACTTAACCTGCTGATTAAATTCAGAGGAAGATAAGTCATTAGTGGAGTTCCCTAAGGTGCAGTATTGAACCCAACTTTGTCTAAAATCTTTATGGATGATCTGGATGAAGGGTGTAGGAAGGAGGGTGTAGCCAGGGCATGTGGGGGCAGGCTCTTCTCCCAGATAACCAGCAACAGGACAAGAGGAAAGGGCCTCAAGCTCCATCAGATGAAGTTCAGGTTGGACATCAGGAGGAATTTCTTCACAAAATGTTGTCAAGCATTGGAATGGACTGCCCAGGGAAGTGGTAGGGTCAATATCCCTGGAGGCATTCAGGAAATGACTGGATGTGGCACATAGTGCCACTGTCTAGTTGACAAGTGAAGAGTCAAAAGTTGGACTTGGTGACCTCAACAGTCTCTTGGCAGCCTAAATGATTCTCTGATAGGTGTATAACCATCATTCTTGTGAAATATCTTTGCATCATTTTGCTAGTGAAAGTAAACTGATCTGTATCGTATATGTTGTCAGTATTCTATGTCTTGGTCATTTCGTCATATTTTATGTTATGCAAATTTGACTTTTAAAAGAGTATTTTCCTTAACTTCAGTCAACATTGTTCAGTAAGGTCATTATGCTCACTATTTTGGCAAATTGTGTATTTATGACATGGAGGAATCTTCCAGAATGGGCGAAAGATGTAGAGTAAGTATACTTAAATGGGCTAATTCTTTTTAAAGTGTTTTAAGACTGAAAAGCAAAGTAAGAGCTCTACCATGCAGTTTTACTTACTTGAATAAAACCAGTATTCTCCTTTTTCCTGTTTGGAGTTTGATCCTAGCTGCAACCCAAAGCAGCACAAACCTGCAAGTTCTGTGAAGGAAAGAGGCTGTGACGCTGTTAACCTTTTTCTCTGAACAAAATGATGATAAATACTTTCCCTCAGAATGTTCACACAAACAATGTTTTCATGCATTCTCCCTTTTCAGTTGTTTTTTATCATTAAAAAAATGAAAAAAGAAAATGATAATTCAACCCCAAACTACAGCTCTTCAATGTGGAAGATATTTTCTATAGCTCCTCTGAAACACCTTCATGCTATAAAATCTAATTATGGGACACATCCACTGTTTAAAGAAAATACTTCTACTGAGGATTATTGTTTATCATTCTTAAGTCTGCCTGGTCAACCATCAAGTACCTTCAGTAAATACTAGGTTTCACTTACCCATGGACTTTATTTCTGATATGGCAACCAAATGTTATTTGAAGAAAAATATTTTTTGTGAGTTATTCATGATTAATATTATTATTATTAGTGCTAAAATGAAGAATTTTTATTATTATTATGTGCTAGAAACTGTAGAAATATATTTCAGACAAAATAAAAAAAGTATAATCCTATTATCTCACAAAAGAATGGTGAGCAAACAGTCATAGTTTATGTGAGTTTATAAGTGCTGTTCAGTGTGTGTAGTAATTACTGGGTTTGAGTTATTTTCCAGTATGCTCATGATGTATCACGAACAACAGAACAATCTTTAACTTTTGCTTGAATGCTCTCTCATAGGTACACTTTCACTGGGATTTATACTTTTGAATTTCTAGTAAAAGTCTTTGCAAGAGGCTTCTGTATAAATGATTTTACTTGCCTTCGTGACCCCTGGAACTGGCTTGATTTTGTTGTCATTTCCTTTGCGTAAGTATATAGTACTTTTTAAAGTAAAATAACAGATTTTTTTTTGAACCTGTAATAGCTTGTTTGGCTTACATTAGTTAATGTGAAATTAATTGTAGCTGAATTGTGTTTCAAGTTTTTCCACTTGAATATTTTACACTAATGCAGCACATAGCAGAATTAGTGGACTATTCCACAGTACAGAAGATACCACTGAACAATCAATTTAAAATAGGATTTTAAAAACAAAAGTAGGTCTATAGGTTTTATTTTTAAATTTGCAGTTAATGGAAAATCTTAAAGGTGACTTTCTTAGGGAAAACTTAATCGGAACAGGAAAATATGAATGTAAGTCTTTCATTTAAACTTATTCCTTAAAAAAAAAAAAAAAAAAAAGGATTTCAGGTCCAGGTAAGTAGTATAAGCTCTACCTCAATTCTGAATAACTGTGATTTAATCCTACAGGTATATAACAGAATTTGTAAACCTAGGCAAACTTTCAGCTCTTCGAACTTTCAGAGTATTGAGAGCTTTGAAAACTATTTCTGTAATTCCAGGTAAGAAGTAACTGTAAAATAGTAGACACTCTACATCACCTCTGTTTAATTTTGTGTGTGTTGTCATTGTGTTTGTGTGTGGAATCCCTCACTGCAGATATGTGACAGAGTTTGTGGACCTGGGCAATGTCTCAGCGTTGAGAACATTCAGAGTTCTCCGAGTTTTGAAAACAGTATCAGTCATTCCAGGTGAGAGCAGGGTTAAACACCGAGGCTGACTGAAACTGCACAGAAGCTGAACTGATGTTTTTAACAGAAACATCCAGGTTTTGTCTTAATTTCAATTTCATTTCCTTTTCTAATTCTTTAAAACAGTCAGCTTCAGAGTTTAATCATCATTTGCATGAAGAACTCATTTATTTAGCCTGTATATTCCCCCATTTAATGATGTAAAATTTTCTCTCCCAAATTAAGGATCAAAATTAAGTCTTTTGAATGTGAATGTTATATATACGTATTTATGAAAGAAATTTGGGATTGAAAATTTTAGTGTTCTATAAAGTTTGAATCCCTGAAAGAGGAATAAGATAATAATGAGTAGCATGGGAATTGCATGATGTAGTTATTAGCTTATGATGCCTATCTTCACCAAACCCCACCTCCAACATAAGATGAGGCATTAGAATGCAGACATTAAAATTACTATTGAAATAAAATTGTGGTCTCTTTTTGTTTTCTGTTATAGAGCCAAATGTTGTGTATTGGAATAGAATACTGGCAAAGGTTTGGAGCAAGAGGCATCAAAAAGAAAATAAAATTAACTATTTTCTTTAGATGTGGTGTACATGAATAGAGAGCATGAATTGAAAGCTCTTGATTTGAAGAGCAGATGCTTTGGAATGTATACCATTCATTCCCGTTCATTTTTTCAAATTATTTTTCAGGAATGATGAAACTTTTTGGTAGCTTTTCCTTTAGAAAATGTATGCTTTAAGACTTTTTTTTTGAAGCTGTGCATGGTATTTAGTAGAGTGTTGGAGACGTTTACATTGTATTTTAGCTTAATTAAATATTTAATATTATAATAAAAATCTGCCTCTCTTTGCAGGCCTGAAGACTATTGTAGGAGCCCTGATTCAGTCTGTGAAGAAGCTCTCAGATGTGATGATCCTGACTGTGTTTTGTCTGAGTGTATTTGCGCTGATAGGGCTGCAGCTGTTCATGGGCAACTTGAAGAATAAATGCCTGTTCTGGCCATCAGAAAATTCAACAGCTTTTGAAAAAGATCTACTTCCATACTTTAATGGTACAGAATTTGACTGGACAGCATACATTAATGAAGAAAGTAAGAAATACTGTTGTAACTTTGCTAAATTTTTTTAAACAGATGCCAGTTTTATACTGCAGAATAAAGATAAAAAACAAATTGGATGGCAAAGAATAGGAATTTGTATATGCTACATCCCAAACTCATGCTGACATGATTGATCTTTCCATTAACTGCACTTAGAAATGTTTGTAGAGCTTAGGTTAGTTTTAGAATCACAGAATCATGCAGGTTGGACAGGATCTCCACAGTCCAGACCAACTGCTGCTCAGCTGTGGGTCCACTTAGGGCAGACTTCTCAATCCCTTGTTCCAGTCGTTTTTAGTCTCCCTTAGGACTGAGATGCCATGGCTTCTTTTGGGCAGCACGTGCCAGCGTTTGACCAGTCCCACAGAAACTTTCTTGAATATCATTTCAGAATTTCCTATGCTCTAACTTTAGTTAGTTGCCTCTTATCTTTTCAGAGTACACTCTTGGGATGAGCCAGGCTCCATCTTCATTACAGACTTTCATGTTATACTTGCAGGTAGAGTGAAGATCTTTGCACATCCCTCCCTCCCTGCCTGCTCCCTCCCTAGTCTTTACAAGGCCAATCAAACCAATTCTTTTAGGCTCTTTTTGTATCTTTAGGGTATAAAGAAGACGGAGAAGCACTAGATAAATGTGAGAGCCTAGTTAAAATGTGCTTTTATTACTAGGTAGAGGTAACAAACCAATTTCTTTCACTGATATATAAATCCCCAGGCAGGCTGAGATCCTAGTTGGAAAAGATGTTATTCAGCTTTAGGATTTGCTGCTTGAGACTTTTCAAAAAGACATTTTTATCCAGATATTTTCCAGCAGGCTTAGTGTCTGTAAACTGAAGAGACAATATCCAGGCTGGTTCAGAAACATGCAGATGCTTATGTTTTGTATTTCTGTCTTTTTAAGAGATAGCATCAGTAATGTTATAATACACAATGAACTGTGAGATGTAGTATAACAACTTCTCTATTTACCAAAAATCAGTTTTCCTGTGTAGGTTTGTACTAGAAGTGGATTTACTTAGTGATTAATTTTAAAAATAGTGTACTTAAGTAAAAACAAATTTACAGGGTAATGGATCTTAGTTTCCTCCTCAATGACTCTCACAGAAAGTGAAGGAAAATACAGTTGTTATAGGCTGAGTTTTGATGAACCAGATTTTCTCCCATTTTTAACTGTAGACATTTAAGTTGTCTGCTGTTTTCTGCATTTTTGGATTATTTTTCTGTAGATCTGAATTGTTGAAATTCTGTGACTGTTTTTTCTGTGAAATTTTAGCTAGTTTATTTATCTAAGAAGGGATGGATTGAAAATGGAGTGCTGGTAGTTCTTTTTGGGCAATTTTGGCTGAGAGTTTACATGCTGCAGAACGTTTGTGAGTTCTCACTTCAGATACACATTACACGGTACACAGATTCTCTATTTCCAGGGTGCACTAGGTGGCAATCACAGGATGTGCGAGTTAATGTTGCTCTGACTTCAAAACTGCCAGAAAGCAATTACAAATGTTCCATTTTAAAGGAGATAGGCTTTGTCTGATTACAGTCTACTTACTGAATAAGAGGAGTTTTAAGTTTTTATTTTCTCTCTCTTATGTGTTTTGGAAGGTTGTTCAGTGTGCAGTCACTCAAGAAAAGAATATGCAGTTTATGTTCTAGTCATTGTTCTAGGATTTTATTTTTGTAATGTGCTTTTATTTTGTTGCCCAGAGAGGTTGTGGATGCCCCATCCCTGGAAGTGTTCAAGGCCAGGTTGCATGGGGCCCCGACCTATTAGTGGCATTCCTGCCCATGACAGTGGTTTTGGAAAGAGATGATCTTTGAGGTCACTTCCAACACAAGACATTCTATTATTCTGCCAGTATTTGAGCCCACTGTTGGGAAAATGTTAATGGGAGATTATGAATATTCAAAACAAGATGACTTAAACATGGGTTCATCCTCACCAAAAGAAACCCAAACAAAATCTTTGTTCGTAGACATGTTACTTCTTTTTTTTTTTTTTTTCTCCTCCTTTTTCTTCCTTTAGGTCATTTCTATCGCCTAGAAGGAACAAAGGATTTTCTGCTTTGTGGCAATAGCTCAGATGCAGGGTAAGGTACACTGAAAATGACATACCATCTGTCTAAACAACATGCGAAAAATATCAATCTAAACTTTAAAAAGTTAATTTAGTTACCTAACGTCACAGTCAACAATAATATGGTCATAGTTCCTAATAGCTAGACAATTGAATGAGTAAAAATGTTAAATGACAAGATATTTTGTTGGAAATTTGTTTTAAAAGCTCATATGTAACTAGAAAATTCCACTTTATCATGGGCTCCCTGCCATTTCTCAACCCTAAAGAAGGCATGGAGCACTGAGACTTATGACCAGATTTTGGGAAGTCATCTTTAGGCTTCCTCAGTCTGGCAGCTGCATGCATGGCAGTGTCTTGCTCTCTTTCTTTGACAGTTTTTTGTAACAAAATCACTTATTTCTGTATGCTTATGAATTATCAGTCCATCCCTTGGTTTTGGTTGGCAATAGCTTTAAAACACACCAACTATTTTTGTAAATATTTAACTTACATATGTAACTATGAGATAATTTTGTGTATAAATACACATGAAATAGACATACATACATGAAAAGAACTCTTCTGTCCTAATTGAAACAGTGTGCTTACACTTGATATCAAGATTGCCTCACCTATTCTCAAGACCAGTATGAAAAATTTCACAAGGTAAAAGTATCCCTATGCTGGTTATTTACTCTAGACAAACTGGTAGAATTTCTTAAGTGGGCTCACAGATGTGAAGAAACCAAGGAATGTGGTAGCCAACCTCACTGACAGACAAAGTTCAGCATAAAATATGTGTGCTGGCTGTCTTTTTCCTGCATGGAATGGAAGTATCCACCTATTGAAATCTCTGTGTTAAATACATATATTATTTTCATTTAGAAGATATCTGCAGAGGTAATATCAAACTGTTGATAATAACCTTTATTTTGTTTAAAATGGTAAAAGGCGATAGAAGGAAATACTGTCATTACTTGTTTGCTCTCTCTGGATTATTCTTTAAAGAACAGACTTAATTTCCTCACTAATTTTTTGTTTTAAGCCATAAATAGCAGTACCCTCTACAGATGAAGCTTCATAAGAAGCTCAAGAAACAATAATTTTAGAAAAGAAATGTTATATGAAATTTGTGTATGGATTGTTTTGCCTCTCTTTCTTTTTTTTCCCCTATCCTAGTAAATGCCCAGAAGAGTTTATCTGTGTGAAAGCTGGTAAAAACCCCAACTATGGATATACTAGCTTTGACACATTCAGCTGGGCTTTCTTGTCACTCTTTCGACTGATGACACAGGACTATTGGGAAAATCTTTATCAGTTGGTGAGTATATTTTAAAAATTGTGGTCAGGATATTACTGGCCCCAAATCAATCATGGAAAGGCCATTCTTATTTATATTACATACCATTGCTATTTTTAGCTATTAAAATTTATCAAAGGAAGCAAATTCAGTTACAAAACTAAGCAGACATGGACACATCATACAGAATATCACATGATTTCAGAAGAGACACATGAGGGGTTTTGTGATCCTTAATTTAATTTTTACAGTGTATGTTTCATTTTGTGCCTCACGCTATTTTCAAAAATGTCAACATTGAGTTTAAATTGTAAAAAGACTTCATGACAGGAAAACCTGAACCTTAATTTCGATATTCTTAATCCTATTTTTTATAACTTAGAATGCATGACTAGATATAAATTAACTTTTTTACAGTAGCTCTTCATTATATGGTGTGTGCAAATGTTTTAATTATAAATACTGTCTTCTAATTATCTAATCACTTGTGCCATTTTTAATTCATTTGGTTATTTCAAAGGGAAAGCATGCTAATACATGGTAAGCATTCTAAGCCTCCAAACCTGTGATATATGACTTACATTAATAACTCTGATCCCACATAGTTTTCAGGATTATTAGGCATTAAAGAGGTTTGTCGCAAAGCAGCATGATCCTTAGGCATGTTTTTCATGTACAAGAATGCTCCTTTTTTTTGATTACTTTGTAATTCAGAATATATGTATGATTTTACTACAGAAGGAAAACCAACTAAGTATTGGTTTTGCACTTTTCAAAGTCATTAATGCTTATGAACCGCAGAACTGTTTTATTTCTTCACCAGCTGGTTGATTTCTCTTCTCCTCCTACAGACACTACGAGCTGTTGGCAAATCATACATGATATTTTTTGTTGTGGTGATTTTTCTGGGTTCCTTCTATTTGATTAATTTGATTTTGGCTGTGGTTGCCATGGCCTATGAAGAACAAAATCAGGCAACTATTGTTGAAGCAGAGCAGAGGGAGGCAGACTTTAAGCTGAAGCTTGAACAACTGCGGAAGCAGCAAGAAGAAGCTCAGGTATTTTCTAACAAGAGTCTGGGCCTTAGTGTGTTTTTTGCATGCTATTTGTTAAAAGAAAACCAATAATTAAATTCCCATACTAAAAAGAAGTCCATTCTTTAACGTACCTTACAAATTCTTTAGACTGCTTTTTCTATGCCTCTTTATTGCTTTTTAAAATATATCTAAAGTGTTAATGAATTTCTGAACTGAGAACAGTAGTCTCCAAATCAGAATAATAGTTTGAAATAAATCTCTCTTGTCTTGGGGTAATATCTAGTAAACTGTCATGTTGATTTTCCAAATTCTCATCATAGAAATAATTTCAATACTTTTCAAGCCTTGTTTTGAGTACAAAGTATTTTCATCTATAAATTTCTGATTCATTTTTGCTACTTGTGCTGCTACCAGTGAATCAAAGACTGGAAGCAGTTTAAGGAAGCTACTTAAAACAAAAGTTAAGATTAGTTTACTAAATTAATACGGACTAAAGTGTGACTCTCTTGGCCCTTTAATTCAATTCACTTTAATTTAATTCACTCTAATTAATAAATTTATTGATTTTCAAATATTTTCTAATGGACTTTGTGGCTGTAGAAGATGTGGGCTGACTCCATGATACAGATGCAAAGTAGAACTCCATTCAAGTTCCATTCATACTGCAGGATTTCATTTGTAGTTTTGCACAAATACAACTGTGCTGTTTACTAGAAGTAATTTGATACAAATCTTAGGAACAAGGGCTATATCCTTCTTTTAAAATGGTGTGATTTATAAAGCATCTTGTTAAATAATTTCTGTGGCAGGCAATAGCAGCAGCTGCAGCAGAGATGACTGAGTACAGCTGTGAAAGTGGGAATGCTGCACCCTCAGATAGTTCTTCAGAGGCATCCAAGCTTAGCTCAAAAAGTGCCAAAGAAAGGAGAAATAGAAGAAAGAAAAGAAGGCAGAGAGAGCTCTCTGGAGAAGAGGATGACACAAAGGATGAAAAGCTTCCAAAATCTGAATCAGATGGCAGTATCAAAAGGAAAGCTTTCCGTTTTTCTTTCGATGGAAACAGACTGACTTACGGGAAGCCATTAACATCACCCCACCAGGTACTGTGAGTAATGCAATTGCCATTTTTGCAATTTGTGAGATTACTGTCATATCCAACAAACTTCACTGCAACTTTGCAATGTAAGGCAACAAAAGAAAAATAGTGCATCATTCTCTTAAATACCAACTTACTGTTGGTATTATTTACTAGAGTGTACCTTAAAGAAGTGTTTTGTTCTATCTCATTTTATTTTTTGAGACCTTAACATGCACATTAAATGTAGCATTGCATTTTCCTGGTTAATCTGAAATAGAAATGCCTTCTTAATTAATAAAAGGAAAATTTAAGTATAATGTATGAATGTATTTAGAAGACTAAAGGTGTTGGTGGTATCTTTTAATGCAATGCATGATCTATGTAGGTCATTGGAGTTCATGGAAATCTTGGTTTTTCTGTTTAAAGCAGAGATTGAAACTATCATGGCCTTATACATGTTATTTTTATCTCCAGTTATTGTTTTAGGTACACTGTAAATTTACCCATTTAGGTGACTTTCATCTGTAATGCATCTTTGAGATCAGCCTGAGGCACTGCATTAAAGATAACACTGAAAAATTCCTGGGGAATATAAATTATTTTTGTTTTTCTTATACACAGACGTGCATTTTGTATGCTTATAATCTTCACACTGTCACTTTTTTTTTGTTCCCTTTTGCAGTCTTTGCTGAGTGTTCACGGCTCCCTGTTTTCTCCCAAGCCTAGCAGCAGAACAAGTCTTTTCAGTTTTGGACACTACGGAAGAGAGAGAGGATCTGAGAATGAGTTTGCTGACGATGAGCACAGCACGTTTGAGGACAACTCGAGCAGAAGGGGCTCTCTGTTTCTGCCGCGCAGGCACAGCGAGCGGCGCAGCAGCAACATTAGCCAGGCCAGTAGGTCATCCAGAAGGATGGCAGTCTTCCCAGTGAACGGGAAGATGCACAGCACCGTGGATTGCAATGGGGTGGTTTCCTTGGTGGATGGACCTTCAGGTCTGTTGTCCCCTACTGGACAACTTCTGCCAGAGGTGATAATAGATAAACCAGCGATTGATGGCAATGTAAGGAAGTTATACATTACTCCAGGTTTCATGGCCTTTCTTTATTGCATAGACAATGTTTCAGTCAAATTATTGCTTTGAAAATGGACAGGAAGTTGTGAATGCTTTTGCAGATCTTACTGTAATGAAATGGGTTTGAAGTGATTCAGTCAAAAGTGAGAGGCTGAAGCATGAAAGAGAACAAAGTAGTAAGGTTTTACATACCTGCAAAGCAAGGATATGCATACATCTGCTTAATGAGTCAGATTAGTAATGTTCCATTGCTGAATCTGTTTTAGAGCCCAAAATAAGATGTTCAACTCTTAAGCTTCCTGTACATCATTAGATTATTTTATCTTTTTTTTTTCTTTATGGTTTTAGCCTCCTTTTAAGTGTATTTTCTGATTATCTGTCCATAATATACTCCTTCTGCTTTTCTCCCTTGTTCATACATTTGGTTTTGTGCAAATATAGCATAGTCTTTAAGATTATGTTGACATTTTAAAAATTCTGAAAGCATTTTTTCCTCTTGGGTTTCAAAGACTGAGTTGCTCACTGCCTAGGATCAGGGTATAATTAAAAACGAAACAAAAAAAACCCCAAACCAGCAAAACATTTTAATTCTGCTCGGTCTTTCCTTTTCCATCAGTCTGCTTCAGGAATGGTGCAGAGACATCTGCATGTTTTTTCCTAAAAGTGTTATTCTACTGAAATAGAAATTTCTATATGGGTCACAGCACCTGAAAATACATCAACCAGCTTCCTTGTAGTTATCAGCCAGATGCCTTGCAGTTATAATCTTCTTGCAGTTTGTTATACTTTTATTTTAATGCATTTATTTAATATATTAAAAAAAAATCTACCCATCCTTATGCATTCAAAACATCTTCATAACTAAGGTGTACTCAATACTATAGTTATAACACAGCTTTCATTTTTTAAAATAAAATCATGTAAAACAAGTATTCATTTTTTAGATCAAGTCAGACCTATGCTATTTCTTCAGTTGAAATTAATAAATTAAATCAGAATTGATAACAATTCAATTTAGAAATACAATTTAAAAGTTTCGAATGGGTATAGAGATCAAAACTGATCTTTCAAACTTACTTTTATAGAATAGTTGTTGCTGCAGAATCTTCCTACCATTAATCACTTATTAGAAGTATCATGTGAATGTACTAGTTTAGAATTGAAATACTGATAGAGAAAGTATGGAACTGGGAACTGGAATTTTTTTTTACACAAGTTCTGCAGGTCTTGCTTTGTTTTCTTGGCTGTTGCCCCCTCCAAAATTTCTTGGTGTCTAAAGTGGAGTAATGTTACTTGAATATAATGCAGTGGAAATATGGAAACTAAGTATCCAAATGTTTTTCTTAATGTTTTATGAGTATTAATAGTATTAGAAAGTATATTCAATAAACATCACAGTATTTCTAAAGTTGAATTTAATTTACACACTTTTTCTTTTATTTTTTTTCCTAGAGCACAACCACAGAAATAGAAATAAAAACCAGACGTACAAGTTCATATCAAATACCAATGGAGTTGCTGGAGGATCCCGATTTAAGGGAAAGGGCCATGAGTCTAGCTGATGTTATCACAAATAGAATGGAAGGTGTGTTATAACTGTAGATACTTGAACTTTCTTCACATAGTCTTAGACTTGCTTGAGGTATTATATCACAATGCAAATACAGAAGAGAAAAAATATGTAGCCATTGCAAATAAATAAACTGAATAATGGGGAAAAAATGCATGTATATAGTGAAAAAAGAAAGGAAGGAATCTCATAAGCAGGCTGATGTAAAAAACTAATTAAAATGAGTAATTAGTTAAATTCTAATTAAAATAAGTAATGTCTATGTGTTTTATGCTAATTTTTTCATGCTTAGCAATGCAGTTATTGGAAGAAATGCCTTGTGATACATATTGCACTAAATCTACCATAAAAATATTAAAGAAAATTGAAGTCCAGGCTTTAGTTAATAAGGAGAATAAAATTTGTACAAGGATTCCTTGGAACAGTGGAATGTCTACTAGTGAAAATCATGAAAAAACTTGAATTATTTTCAAAACCCTATTGAGGCTAAAATTAATGTTATTTTTTTCCTGAAAATAAGTACTTAGGCATTTAAGATGACCTTGAAGTAAAGTTTTACTGGAAAAAGATCCCTAATCATAAGCATAGTTTTTATAGCTTTTTTGGTTTTTTTACACAAGACCATATGGCATTAAAAACAGACAAGTTTTTTTATTATTTGCTTAGAGCACTTGAGGTTTTTCTTCTAAAACCTTTTGTGTCAGAAACAATAAATTAAGTTTCTGGAAATCTGAGGTTGTTCCTCCAAGAGTCCTTAGTGGTTCCAGGTGTAAAGATTAAAGCCTGAAAAAGCAGATAAAAAATTACTTCTACTTTCTCCACAACTTGTTCATTATAAATTTCTCTTTTTCTCCAGAACTTGAAGGATCCAGACAAAAATGTCCACCTTGCTGGGATAAATTTGCCCGCACTTTCTTAATCTGGGAGTGTTGTGAGCCCTGGTTAAAAGTAAAGAGTGTAGTTGAATTCATTGTAATGGATCCATTTGTTGATCTGGCTGTTACTATTTGCATAGTTTTAAACACACTATTTATGGCCATGGAACATTATCCAATGACTGAACATTTTGAGACTGTACTTAAAATAGGAAATCTGGTAAGTCCTTCAATCTGTAATGTTTTATACAGTTGGAACCTTGTTTCTCTTTGTAATAGAATTGCTTTTATTGTTTTTATAGTCATCACATAAATGCTAAAGTTTTAATTGTACTAAAATAGTCTAAAAATACCATTTGGATTATGTTGTATATAAAAGTATTTGAGAGATGTTGTATCTTCAAGTTTAATTGCTGTAGTACAACTTCTTCAATAGAATTTCCAAAAGCCAGAGTTTGAATTAAATGAAACGGAAGAAATCTGACATGTTTTTGTTTAGTATTACAAAGTAAGTAGGAACCAAATTAGATCCTTTTTTGTTAGGTTCCATTGATAGCACAAAAAGAGCTGAATGCTATTTTGGATTATTATTTTTCATTGCTATTTCTGTGTGTTGAATTTGTATTTTCTTGAAGACCATTTATTTGATTAGACCATAACAATTTGGAAGATAAAGAATGTGTGACTTATTCTAAGAGTATCTGTTGCTACATCTGGGTTTTGTTCCTTAGTGGACACAGTCTGTGGGTCGGGTTTGGTGAGGTAGCTTTGCTTGGTTTATAACAGCAATAATACAGACATGTTATACTTCTTAACCTATGCTTATTCTAAGTGGTTATTCTGGTGATCATGATGTAGAAAAATAAGAAAACAATTTGGTTATTAGAATATGTGAAATTCTAAAACTCAGACTTAAGTACAGAGTTAATGTATCAACATTTCAATTGTATCCTGATATTTTTAGCCAATACTGATAGAGTTCAGTGTTTTCACCTTAACCTGGAATTTGAGATTGGTATCTGTAGCAGTTAAACATCTCATGCTGCTGTTTAATATATATGAAGGATGTTTTTGAGGAAAAAACAGGGAAGACAAGTAGGTGAGGATCAGAGGGCTGTCTTGTGATCGTGTCCGTATGTTTTACCCAGGAAACTCCCACTTCTACCTTTCCTATGTAATGGAGTAATTTAGTATGTGTGAGTATAAGTGTTCCTTCATGCCAAGAATTTGTGTGTGCTCCCAATTAGCTAATACATCACTGTGACACTGGTGTAGTTTCCACAGTTGCTTTCTTTCTTTTTGGACTCTGTAGCTCCATGTTTTAAACACTGCAAAATAGTCCTGAGTTTTGTTAATTCTTTCATCTTTCTCATAAAATATAGTAATTTATGCAGTTTTATAGATACTGGTGATCATACACCTACAGTAAATACAAGGAATTTGTTTCAGAGGTGCTTTTTTTTCCTTCTGCTTCAGAAGATACCAGAGGTATTCAGAGTCAGAAAGTTTTACTTCAAATGCAAGCCTTGGCACAATTGACCTTTTTTTTTGGCAGTTAGAGAAGATGAGCTTACTTGTGAGTTCTTATGTAGACTTCATTCCAATTTATGACCAATTGATGTTTTCCCACACACCTTTATTAAAACAGCCTCCATTCTGACAAGAATGAGTGTATTATCTTGCTTCGGAAAGTTCCTTTAATTAGATGGATGGCAGATAGAAGGAGCAAACTGAGGCCTGTTAGGAATAGCTTATTCTCTTCAGTAGGCACTAAGTGTATCTTAGCTTTAACTGACATTACATATTTATGCTACAGCTCATTTTGATGTTGCCACTTACCTTCTCTGTGGGGTTCAGCTTGTGATAATTTTACTTAGTGACATCCTGCTATAAGAGGCATGTTACTTCTTACTTCAGTTGTTCCTTATCTGCTGGTTGAACTTCTTCACATTCATCCATAAAGTAAAAATAATTTTTTTTTCTTCAGGTTTTTACTGGAATTTTTGCAGCAGAAATGGTTCTCAAGATAATTGCCATGCATCCTTTCAATTATTTCCAAGTTGGCTGGAATATTTTTGATAGTTTTATAGTTACTCTTAGTTTGGTGGAGCTTTTTTTGTCTAACGTGGATGGATTATCCGTTCTTCGATCATTCAGATTGGTAAATAATACATCTGCATTATTAATGAATTATGTTTGTACTTCAACTCTATTCATATAAATAAGACACCTTTTAGCATTACGTGTACTTTCTAGTAAGTGAGACAGGATATCTCTGCAGGTATGTTTTAAAAATTATTTATCATTGAATATTACGTGTCATTTTATTGTTCAGAAGGAAATATTCTTTATTTTATTAGAAAACTATTTTTATTTTAACTTGTTTCTACATGTAATGTCCAAGGTGTATAACATGTTCAGAATCCACTATCTGAACAAATACAGCCAGTGTGCTGTTTCTTTAATGTGGAAGAGAATAGATATGCTAAATGCACCCCCCAAAAAAAACCCTGAAACAACAACCCCCCCAGAAAAAAAAAAAAAATACCAAAAAAACTACAAGAAAAAAAAAAGAGCAAAGCTAAAAATTTATTAAGTTTTAAAAGTGTGGATTTCATGAAACGCTATGAAAGATATGGTTGTTGGTATCATGTTGAAGTTTCTTCTTTTTACTGTTGCTGAGTGTCACTAGTTTGTAATACGCTTTCATGTCTATAGGATTTTTGTGCCCGTTGCAAATAATGCCTGTATTTTTTTTTTTTTCAGCTTCGAGTTTTCAAATTGGCAAAATCTTGGCCAACCCTAAATATGCTGATTAAGATTATTGGCAACTCCGTGGGGGCTCTGGGGAATCTGACCCTGGTGCTGGCCATCATTGTGTTCATTTTTGCTGTGGTTGGGATGCAGCTGTTTGGGAAAAGCTACAAGGAATGTGTCTGCAAGATCTCCAGTGACTGTGAACTTCCTCGCTGGCACATGCATGACTTTTTCCACTCTTTCCTGATTGTATTCCGAGTGCTGTGTGGGGAATGGATCGAAACGATGTGGGACTGCATGGAGGTTGCTGGCCAAACCATGTGCCTTATTGTTTTCATGATGGTCATGGTGATTGGAAACCTAGTGGTATGTAACCAAAATAATTTTGGTTAACAATTAATTTAGAATATGATAGGTAAGAGAACCAGTAATTAATTATAAAAGTATTATTAAATGCGATTTTTAAATATTATTTTATTATATTGTATTCATTATGAGTGTGGGTTTTGAAATTGAGCTTTGTGTTTGTTAGATTTCTGATCCTATCTAGAGTCCTCAGCTTGCAGGATGACCCCCCTCAGGGTCCGGAGTGCAGTTCAGAGGATGGGGATCAAATTGTGCAGCACCAGGTGTTTAGGTTATTTTGGACTACTCCTGGTTACCTAGAGGGGGAGAGAGGAGCAAAGGCACCCTCAGTGTTGGACTTCCAGAGTTGCAGAAGAGGATATAGCAAGGCCTTTTCTCCCTAACCAATTTAGTCATTGCTTCTAGTCACACATAGGCAGGTTATTGGGCTTTTTAAAAAAACTTTTTCTGATCTCTCCTATCTAAATGACTGCTATTGCATTCTTAAGACTCTGAAATGTATGCCATTTTGAGACCTGCTTGCTACACAGCCTGTATTCTACACAAATGGAGTAAGGAAATTTGAATTAGAAGGAAATTGTTAGGCAGAAAAATCCCCAGATCCAATCACTTGAGGTTTTCTTTTGCTTCTTCACTTTTTTGCTTCTATTTCATAAGTGCTTTCTACAGATACTTCTAACATGGCCTATATTTAAAACCGCTTTTTTTCTTTTTCAGAGGAAAGCATCAGATTTGCACTAGTTTGTATGAGTATAAATTTCTCTTTTAAAATATTTTGTATTTTTTAACTCACCAGTATTTAAGATATTCATTGCTCTGCCTATTGCTCTGCTTTTCTCATTCCCTCTG
Organism: Aegithalos caudatus; assembly: GCA_013389925.1. NCBI lineage: Eukaryota > Metazoa > Chordata > Aves > Passeriformes > Aegithalidae > Aegithalos > Aegithalos caudatus. The sequence goes on from WEIU01015308.1 coordinate 218,273, forward strand.
TTATTCTACATCTCTGTTTAAACAACTGTCAGTAGCAGAAGAGACTTTAAATTAGCCATCCTGGAAGTATTCTTTAGGAATAAAATTTCTGAGAGGTATAAGGTAAGTATCTTTAAACCAAGCTAGCACTGCTTCTAGTTGCACATCCACTTGTTTCAGGATTTTCCATAAATCTATTGTCTTATAATGAAGAGAACTGTGAAGTTATTTGATTAAACTCTGTAAGTAGTTTTCTAAACCAGAAGATTGAACTTGATGGAATGAAATATCCACCTACGTGAATATTTCCACAGTGTTTACTATATTCTGATTTATTCCATAGCTCTAGGAAAAGTTTTCACATGAGCAGACGTCCCTGCTGTATTTTCAGGGCTGTTTTATCCATTGGTCTTTCTGTGTTCCCAACATATTTTTTTTCTCTTCCAAGCTGATAGAAGAACTGATTTGAAGATTTTAAGAGCTGGTACTCCTCTGCTTTTGTGTTTGAGTTTCTGGTAACCTCTGGGCTTTTGTGAATTGATACATGTTCTATGTTTTGTCTTGCTGTGGGAAAAAATTGACTTGGTAGTTAAAAGACAGGGTACATCCCTCATTTTTTGTGTTGCATACAAAATTTTGTGGGTTAGGACCAGCACATAGAAAATGTGTTGTCTGCACAGATCAAAGTGCTGCAATTTGCCAGAAAAGTAAACATGCTGAATCTGTTCAGGCAGTACCAAAGAATCCTTAATTTCTGACCTTCTACAAACACAAGCAATGTAAAGCCACAAAATCTCCTTTGCTGAGGTATAGGGGAAGGTGTTGTGCTTAAATTGCATTTGCGTTTTATTTACTGTATACTTTCAGAACAGTATACTGTAAATGCAAACACAATGCCTGTGTTCATAATGAGTTCCTAAGAAGCAAGTTAATGAAAAATGAAAAAATAAATCAGTTCTGTTGTCTTTGCCTTTTTTTTTTTTTTTCTTTTTAATTAGGTATTGAATCTTTTTCTGGCCTTGCTGCTGAGTTCATTTAGTTCAGACAACCTTGCTGCTACAGACGATGATAATGAAATGAACAATCTCCAGATTGCTGTGGCAAGGATTCAGAAGGGAATAGACTATGTGAAGAAAAGAGCAGGTGAATGTGTCCGGAAGTCTTGCTTGGGAAAACAAGCTGCTGTAAATATAAGAACAGCAACAGATCAGTTGAGTGATGAGAAAAGCCATTGCATTTCCAACTGTACTGTCACTGAACGAAGGATAGATACAGACTATGGCAAAAATGAAAATGGAATGGCCACTGTTATAGGTGGCAATGATTATACATCATTCATAAACAACCCAAGCCTTACTGTCACAGTACCAATAGCTGCTGGAGAGTCTGATTTTGAACATCTGAATACAGAAGAGTTTAGCAGTGACTCAGATTTGGATGGAAGCAAGGAGGTAAAATTTAAATATTTTTTATTTTGGATGAACTAACTGTCTTGTTTCATAGTGTAATTTTGCCTGCTTAGAAATGCAAAGTAATTGCAACTCAAGATTCTTGGACTGGACAGAGAGTGAATAATCTGAAGTGGGAAGGTTGAGTTTGAGAGATTAGGAAGTCCTGGAAGAGAACTGTATAAATTTATGTGAAGCCATTTATAAAGATGTTTGAAAAGCAAACTTTACCTAATTGTTAGTTGAATAGAGAAATTACTATATATGTGCAGAATAAACAGTTTCAAGAGACTGGGGATTTTTATAATTGTGATGTTTCTGTAAACTACAAATGTAAGTAAACTGCTATTTAAAAATACGAGAGAAGATATTAATAAATAATACTCTTTAAGGAAAATCAGCATTACTTTTACTGGATAAACTTAACAGAGGTGCTGATTGAGGGTAATGAGAGCAGTAATAACAGTTTTCATGTTCTGAAATCAAAATGATGGGGGAAAGCCAAGGGGCCAATGTTTGTATTATAAGGTGAATGTATCCACTAAAAACTCAGGCAAAAAAGAGACTTATTGAACGAAAAAATAATAATTTCTTACTTGGTTTTGGGAGTTTTAAACTAGTCACTTCTAAGACAACTGCCTGATTTTAAACTGGGTCAGCTCTAGTCATTTGTCAGCAGCTTCAGTCTGAGAGAAAAAGCAAAATGGATTTCAGCAGGATTTTGAAGGACACAAAAAATTCAGACTGCAATCTGTGGCTCGAGCAGACTGTGTGTGGTAGCACCACCTCTGGCACCTGAAGACACAAGGACATAAATAGAATATCATCGCTTGTGCAGACACCGGTACTCCAGTCTGGATTGCTTTGTCTGGATTGTTTTGGGGCTTTTTTTTTTTTTTTTTTTTTTTTTTTTTTTTTTTTTTTTTTTTTTTTTTTTTTTTTGTTTGTTTGTTTGTTTTTTTGTGAGGGGAGGTTTGTGTGTGGTTGGGTTTTGGGCATTCAGCTGATGTGTCTGAGACATTTTTGATTGGTTGTGGGCTTTTTAGGTTTTTAGGTGTTTTGTTTCGAACTGGCAATGAATTTGTATTACTTCCAAAGTTGAGAAAGTAAGTTCTTTCCAATGAAGTATAGTGAAATTAAATTTAGAAAGGTTTAATAAGATACTCTTTAGGTGTTTTTTTTTTATTGCAGAGTACAGTGTTCAGTAGTAAAACACTTATTTTTGTTATTTCAGTAGCTTGTTTCATGATCCTTGATTTGTTCCATCTACTTTTGGGAGATTGTGTTACTGCACATATCACGTTGACCACTTACTTCAGATATTACATTGACCACTCAGTTGAGAAGACCATAGATTTCTTAAGAGGCTTCTTTAAAGCAAAGTGAACAGTATTAGTAACCTGTTTAAAATATTAACTGCTCTATGTAATGAAACTATAATTTTACTGAATAGCTAATACAACTTTTGCATATTATTAATCTGACTGAAGGATACTGGATTTCTTAGTGTTTTAATAAGATTTGATTTTATGGAAGGAATATTGAATGAATCCAGGTAATTTAAATCTACCACTTGCCTGGAAATTAGCCTTCAGTTGGACACACCTATTCTTCAGTATTTTATATTTGAGAATTGAGTGACAAAATCTGTGCCTTTTTACCTCTGATATTCAAGATGATAAATAAGCACTAGCTGTTTATAAGATACTGTTGCCTAATTTTGACTTGCTCAGATTTGGAAAACTGGCTGAGAATTGGCAACCACAGGATCCTAAACTAACACAACCCCCTGCCCCGATTTCATGTATGCTTGTTCAAAGTCAGTATGAAGTTGTCTTTCATCTTGTAGATTAGTTCAGCACTTTCTTTCAGACATCCCCTTTAAATGGAGCAGTTGATGTTGGAGTTGTTACATAGCTACATTATTTGATGAATCCTTGACAAGTCATTGCTAAGAAGTGAGATCAGATCACAAGACAAATTGAGGAATTTAAAAGGTTTATTGCTAAGCATTTTGTTTTTCACTTCTATGTCTGCTAGAATCCATAATGCACCTTAAACTATTTGATTTTTTTTTTTAAATGATTCAGTTAAATATTTAAAGATGCTGGGAAAAATTTCTTATGCAGAAGTTTCTGTGCTTAACATGGTATGATTTACTTTTTGTTTTGCCTCCAGCTTTTTTCTGTAAGGAAGGACCTATGTATCTTATTTAGCATCTAGCGAAGACGAGAAATAACCTTGAAAATGAAATGCAAGGAGATATATATTTCTGTTATTTTAAAAGTTTAGTTAATACCACTTAAAGGATACCTAATGCTGAAACACACATACCATGGGTGTATGGTGTATCTGTATGTCTTTTTTGTTTGGGGCTTTTTCTTTTTTTTTCTTTTTTTCTTTTTTTCTTTTTTTCTTTTTTTCTTTTCTTCTTTTTTTTTTTCCCCTGGGGTAGGAAGATCTGAGGGTGAAGGAATTTTTGGTGGTGGTTTGTTTTTTTTGTTTGTGGGGTGTTATTTATGTTCAGGCCGAAGTCTAATATACATCTATGAACCACAGGTGTTCTGCTGATCTTACCTCTTCCGTTATGTATTTGGATATACATAAAGCTCTAATCCACACCTAAATATGTTATGTTTTGCAAATGTGTGACATATCTAGAAAACACATATTTTAAGTAAGTAGGAATCCACGCTTCTGTTTCCAGTACTCAAACAACCTCAAGGGTACCATATTTTAATTTCATTGCGTACCATTCTTCTCACAGGAGTAAAATCAAGCTGGATCAGTCGACTGGTGCTTTTAAACCAGGCAGAGCAACGTGTCAGCATGTTTACGCAGGTTACTTAAACAAATCCTACATATTTGATCACTTCTGAGATTGATTGGCCTGCATGCTACTCAGCTGCAATACCTTTTTCCCCATATGTTGCAATGTAGTGGGAACATGTGCAGCTGCTCTGTAAGCTGGGTCCCATGACTCACATCACAGCATGACTCAGGGCAACACCAACATGTTCTTCTCTCCTTGTTACATCTTTGGTATTTTCTGTACTATTTCTGTGGCATAACCTGCATGCTTTGTAAGTTTTATTATTGTTGACTGAATGATTAGGCATCAACTTTATTCAAGATACCATAGGTTGTTAACCTCTTTTATTTATGACAGTGGAAGGGTTGTCCTCACTTGATGTTTTCTGTTCATCTGTTGTACCATGTTTTTAGCTGTCATGTAATTATGAACATCTTCTGATCACATTCATTTGACCAATGCCTCTGTATTATTACATATATACAGTTATGTATGCTAAAATGTTTATATCTTTGATATAAATTGTTTTGTGTTTGTTCACAACGTTTTTGTAATTCACGTTTCAGTTTTCCCATATAAGAGAAGTTAAAATATAGGATGAAAGATACACTCCTAGGAACAATCAAATGTATTTTTATACATATGCATAGTTTCTTTCAATATGGATGTAATGATTTAGATATATTCTAGTAATAAAGTTTATAAAGGTCTGCAAAGTTGGGATATAGGGAAGTATTCATGTAAGTTTGGTTCTTCATCATAAATAATTGTTTCTTAGTGAACTTAGTCCAGTTGCTTTATTTTTATAAAGACAAACAAAAAAAATCAAAATTTCTATGCAGGTGTCTAAATAAATCTGGATGGTTCAAAACTATATAAATAAGGATGTTCAAACAAGAAGGAAATCTCAAATAGGAAAATGTGGATAAGGATAAAATTAGGACAATGTTTAAAAAGATAAAGTAAGAACTGCTACACTCCCAAATCTCTAAATTCAAAAACTCTAGAACCATAAAACTCGCAAAGATTTTTGCTTAGCTTAATTGTACCAAGCTATGCATTTCTTATTCCTGATGATCTTTTCTCAGTGGTTTGACAGTTCTGCTCTTTACCCTTTAGGGATCATTGAGGTAATGCTTTTGCAAATACAAATTTTGTTTATATGGTTTTGTTGTGGAATCTTGCATTATATTCCATGTATTCTTTTGTGTTGTATTATATATCAGAAGTATTTAGGTCTCTCTTTTGTGTCAGAGGGCACAACAAACTGTTCAGAAGGAATGGAAAAATATCTTTCTTGGGATTTTTTGGAGCTATTTTCGAAAAGGTACTTCGGTAGGGAAGAGTAGAACATGGTAATATCCCATCACAGTGGTCCCAAGTATAAGGGGATGAGTCTTATTTGGTGGATAATGATTATGTGAGACTGCTCCTAACTCAGGCTTTGGCTTGCATGAGTCTGGACAAGCGTAGAGCAGCATGCAAACAGTAAACTGGGAGCTTCCAATTATTTGACTGAAAAATACACCAATCTTTTTCATTTGGATGTCACTTTGTCTTGCTTACCCTTCCCTGCATAATAAGGGAATGCTTTTCTTTTTATAGATAGGTGTGCCAATTTTTTCTAAGTTGATCTATTTAATCCAGTGCTTAGTGTACATACAGTGTGATCTTACCTCTGTTTAGTAACCTGAACAGCAGCTAAGAGCCCTGGAAGTTGAAGGATGAGCATTTCTGTCTTTCCCAAAGGTTCTCTTCCTGCAGTGATTCCCCAGATCAGTTAGATTCCTGCAAAGACTTCTGTTGTAAATAGCAAAAGAACTAGTTTGCTAGTTCTTAGTTAGAGGGGAAACTCTTTTATGCATACTGATTTTTACAATCACTTTTTATGTTGTTATTGTTTGATACCTGCATCTTAGTGAAAGGTATGGGCCCCTCATATAAAAAAGAGAGCCAGTGTTTAATTAAATCTGTAAATCTTCAAGCAGTAGGATTATACTCTACACCATCTGTGGGAGAAAGAGGAAACAAGACTACCTGGTTTCTATCAAAATTGCTCATGGAATCTCTAGTTTTATTTCTAGGGTAAAGAAAATTGCCTTTTGTAATTAAAAATAAATTTTAAAAAATTCTAATCTCTGATTCTTCTACCATTAAATATGTAACTTCATGTTCTAAACACATTGATTCTTTTCAGTTCTTTTTGTATTTGTGGTTGTTCATATTTTATTCTTTCATTTGAATTAATATAATTCGCTCAAACGGTGTTCTAAGCTTACAGTTCAAATTACTCAGGGTACTTCATATTGCTTTAAATTTTTATTAGTAATATGACACTAAACTTCTTTATTCTTAAAAAGTATATATTTTAAAACTAATAATTTGATTTATTTGATTAAATATTTTAGTTTACTCACCACCACTGCAGCATTTTGCAATATGTATGTTATGTCATGGAATGATGAAAGCAGCATAATAATAGAAACATGGAGGGTATATTGTGCTATCCCTGGGTTCAGTAGAAGTAATGATAGGAAAAGTTGTTTGCTGTGAATATTGCTATTTTGAAATTATGTTGCTAAAAACGAAAAGACATGTTTACTGTAAACATGAATAATGTGGGGGTTCTATTCCAGATAATCAGTTTGTAAAGTAATAGCAAAGTAGGCAATATAACAAAACCATTTTTAATAAAAGTTAATGCAGAATACTGGGTTACTTATTGTTATCATATCGTCTGTCTTCTTTCACAAACATAAAAAAGTTAAATACCAAAAATAATCTTGTTTTTTCACATTTTACAATTGAGATGTAACTACAATTTTGATAGTAACTTGTCTGCATTTATCTCTTAAATATCTCTTAATCATAAAAATCTAACTAAATTAACAAAAGTGGTGTTGATTTGACAAAACCAAGGTTGTTTTATAAAGTGTGCTTACATCATTCCCTACAGACATTTACTTGTGTGACTTCATTACTGATGTTATACACTTCTTGATAACAACATTGTAAAATGTCAGAGAATGCTGTGACCAAAACTACTCTGATTTAGTTTGGTACTCATACTTAATTTAAGTGTACAGGACACCACATCTTCCATTAAAATCTCCAGATCTCTGAAATACATGGGCAGATTACAAAATAATATATTATTTATTTATTCTCGTATTGGCTGCGGGTTTTTGTGTGTGTTTGTGTTTATGTTTGGGGATCATTTTAATAATGTGACTTATGTAATATTAATTATTAAAAAAAAACCCCAAAATTATTTCTGGGTGTTGACTGTACAGGTATGTGTACCAGAGTAATGGGTAGTTTCAGAATGCACAATGTACTACATATGTGCATTGGCAAAAAAGAATGCAAATTAATGCCAGTTGAAATGTATAAGAAAAATAATAGTAGAAAGCAAAATAAATAGAATATGTATCAGCAAATCAACTTGCTCACAGTTAAATTTCTAGAAATTATGAAATTCCATGCTCTGCAATCTCTAGATAGAAAGTGGACAATTTATGCACATTTCAACAGCATTGACTGCTACATGTGGGTGATTTTTTGTATTTATGGTGAAAAATATCATTCTTATTACTGGCACATGGTGTTGCATGCTTAGTTAAATACACTTCTAAAAATATACATATTAATAAAGTAAAAATAATTTAATTTTATTTTCAGAAGCTAGATTTTTCCAGCTCATCAGAAGGAAGTACAGTTAATTTAGCTGTCTTTGGAGAAGAAAAAAGTGAGACTGAATCAGAAAAAACATCAGAACTACAGGCATGCTTTACAGAAGGTATGAAAATAAAATTTGGGCCTAGCCATTACGTTTTGCTAGTTTGCAGCAAACATTGGCAGGTCAAGGAAGCTATTTGCTACAGCAGTCCTGGATCCTAGTTCATCAAGACTTAAGATATGATAATTTTGCGTGTTGTGGATAGAAATACTGATATCTTTGAAGTACTCTTTGTTAAAGAAAAGTTCAATATTTGTGTATTTGATAATTTATAATAATTTAAAATAATCACTAAACACAATTCTCTAAACTTGTTCTCAGCAGACAGTAATTCTGTTGATTTAAATTACTCTGTCAGGAGTGAAATCTGCGCGATCAAACTCTACACTAGGATCACTTCATTGAGAAATTTAAAATGGAATCATGATTATTCATGGTCACTTCCTAGTGCAAGAAAGCAATCCAGTGTGTGATTCAGATCATCCACTGTCATTCAGTGGAAAATTTGACTCAAACAATAAACTTACTTTGTTGACATTACACCATTAATGGGGGGAGAGGGTGTATAAATATACTGTGTGTTAAAACTTGCATGTCCTTAAGTGTTTTGATTTAGTTTAGCTCTGTATAGCTATATCTTCTAGAAGACTACTGAAATTTACTATGCAAGAAAGAATTTCTGGGTTTTTTGTGATGTTACAGATCTTAATACAGATTTCCTTTAAAAAAATGAGTAAAAAAATTCAGAACGAAATATGGTCCAGGATTAACTTCCCTACCCTGTCCATGCTTTTAAATTTAGTGTTTTACAGACATCTTTGATTTAGGCTAAGACATTCGTGCTTTGTAGTTTTATTTTACTTGTCTTTATAAAATAAAATAGTTTGTCAGTGTGGGGCTGTATTGACTATAGCAAGTTCTTAATTAAAAAAATCCAACAAACAAATGTACCTTTCTCAAGTGATTTGACAATATATTACAATTCTTCCTTATCCTTGTGTTATGTGATACCACTTACTTCTTGGGCATAAGATTCATTTTTTCATAATGTAAACATTTTGAGTGGTTGAAGGTAAAGTAGTTCATGTTCTTCAGAGTGGCAGCTCTTTTATCTGAGATGATGAAATATAGTGTAACTTATATGTAACATATGAACTTAATGACACTTAACAGGAAATCCAGAATGCCTTTGGGACCCCTTTAAGGTCATGTCAACTTGGTTTTGTTTCTATGTGATTAGCAATTTTTAGAGAATTAGGGAGGCTACTCTTGACTAGGCAGATACTGAGCTTCATTGCTAACAATGCCTTGAGGCCTCATGATAAAGTAAGGAGCTCTCCAATGTGAAGCAAATTTCTGTGGACAGTTAACACAAATCTATATCACATTGGAAAAGCTCTCATAATCTCCTGTTAAAACATTTGTTTATGTAAAGAGGTATCCTTAGTCAGCCCTTGGGTCATCAGTGGTTCCTCATTATAATAAAGTAGTATTTATGTCTGATTTATTTGAACCTTTTCTTCTAAAAGAATAAGCTCCTGTATTCTTAAACAAGTTCCTGTGAAAGTTGCTATGTATGCTCTTTGTTTCTGCTCCCTGACAAGTTGCATATATTCATTAATTAGCTGTATGGAAACTGAATTATATATATTCTTAAATGTGTTTGTAAATGAAAATTAGCTCAATTAGATGACTGTCCTTTACTAATAAGCTTGTCGTAGCATCAGAGTAGAGAAAAAATAGTGTATACTCAAGTTCATCTATATCCAAAGAGTAAAATTAAAAAGATAAGTTGCATGATGTTCATGGATCAGGAGCTAGCTAAAAATGATTTGATTTTTCAGGATAATGAAAATTCTACCATATAACAGTTTCCCAATTTTTGTGCTATTAGGCTGTGTACAGAAGTTTAAATGCTGTAAAGGCAATAGGGAGAGCAAAAAAGGAAGAATCTGGTGGAACCTTCGAAAAACCTGTTACAAGATAGTAGAGCACAACTGGTTTGAATCATTCATTGTCTTCATGATTCTTCTCAGCAGTGGTGCTCTGGTATGTAGAGTTTGCACCCATAGAAACAGTACCTATAAATGTTTTATCAAAGTTAATATTATAACACGTGTATTCATTAAAAATAAAGCGCAAAATTGTTTTTGAAGACAACTTAGAACTAAATTACCAGAATATTTTGGGTATGACATTTAATTTACATTACATTGAAATTTTGATGAATTCAAGGTCATGTGTGTGTTTATGAAAAGGATTATGATAAACATCTCGTTTAAAAAATGATAAAAACCATGAAAAAGGAAATGTATGCATGATTTCTGGACTGTTACATAGGAATTCTTGAATTTCTTTATACTATTCTTAGTGACATTTAGTGCTTCACATATTTGGGCTCATTTTGGTTACTGATTGACATGGGATTTACTATGTATCGCCTTGGTCTCTTCTCCAGCTCCTAAAGCACCACGTACTTCCCGTCCTTCTTCTCTGACCTCGGTGTGTGCAGCGTAGTTTCTCTCACTTTTTTCCTTCAGTGCTCATACTGCCACGCAGTGTTTTGCCCTTTCTTAAATAAGTTTTCCCAGAGGCACTGTCAGCTTCATTGTTGTGCTCGGCTGTTTCCTGTGTGGGATGGATTGTGGAGCTGGCACAAAGCAGACCCTGGGTCTCTTCTCAGTGGTCACATCTACAGCCTCCCACTACTGAAACCTTGCCATCAGCACCTAAGAGTGAAATTCACTAGAGAGCATCAACATAATATCTGGTCTCTTTTGTTAATTGAAGTTGATGTAATGATACTGCCTTCTGACAGAACCTGGCTGGGCTTTTCAGGTTGAAAATATTATAATTCTGTGTTGACTATTATTGAAATTTCTAAAAGTCTTTTTGTGAACCTCAGACTTTATATTGTAATTCCATTTTCATATAATAATAAATATCTAAAATGCAGAAAGAATCTAATTGTAATTTCTGTTATTTTGGTTTTTCAAGATAAAACATCTAGAGTTGAGAGTGATTTTACTTTGCTGTTTTCATTTTGTTCTGTCTTAATTTTTAATTTTCGAAGACTTCTTAGTTATCTGACTTACATGTAACCCATTCTTTACAGGCTTTTGAAGATATATATATAGAACAGCACAAAACTATAAGAATCCTGCTGGACTATGCTGACAAAATCTTTACTTATGTCTTTATTCTGGAAATGGTGCTAAAATGGGTGGCCTATGGTTTTCAGACTTACTTCACTAATGCTTGGTGCTGGCTGGACTTCCTGATTGTCGACGTAAGTACCATGCTTCCTAAGTAGTCTGTTTCTGTTGTTTAGGCAACTGTTTATGTAACTTCCATCTGATAGAGATATATGCAGTGAATAATATAAATTTGGTTTAAGGGAACAGAAAACTACATACTGGTGAATAAGATCCTGTTGCAATTATCTGGTGTGTAACTAAATCTGCTTTTGTGTTGTCATTGGCACCATTTGTTCTGTGTTTTACTGTGTGGGGTCCCAGCTGGTAAGGGAGTACTATTTACTGATTTGACTTCAGTGGTGGATGTGGCCACAGAGAGCAAGGAGGATGTAGACACAAGGAAAGAAAGGGAAATTTAAGTGAGCACATGGGGTAGGACATTTGGTTCTGGGCTTAAGGAGGCACTGACAAAGAACTGCAGGAAGATTTTTTTTATCAACAATAACATTAAAAACTAGTGTTGATACTGCACTTCAAAGAAACTAAATTAATGACATTGCATGATATATTCATTTAAAGGAGTTCTTTCTTTTTGTGAAGATGTTTAAAAAATGGACAAGAGAAAATTCTGTTGATTGCTTGGTATCTGGAATCTAGGACAGAATCTTTGTCCTCTACCAGTAGATTTGAAAACTTACCTAATGCTCTTTTTAAAGTAGATTTTTTGGAGGGAAAGGCATAGGTGTTGTTTGTTATTTGTCTTCTTCATTTACCTGTGCTTCTCTTTTCAGTGAATCCCCATTCTTAGCAAATGGACTAACTCAGTGACATGAGAAAACGTGATATGGCTTTTCTGGGATATGCAGTGTTCTGCTTTTTACTTTCACACCTCTCCATTTCTTGTGTTGTGAACTCCTGGTTTATACTTACACCAAGTATAAAGTCAGCATATTCCCAGAACAGATGTACTGCCCTGTAGGGAGTTTAGCAAATATAAGGGTCCTCCCTTAAATTTTCCAAAACAAGATAACCTCAGACATGAAAGGAAAAAACATTAAGGCTGTCTTTGCCTGAATGTATAATTTTTATATATTTGCTGTCTTTGTGGATGCTATAGCATTCTGATTTTTCTTTATTATAACTTAAATGTTAAGTGAAAATTTATGACATTTTTATAATTAATGGGAAATCAAAAGAAACCATCTAGATAGGTTCTGTCACCTTTGCATAAAATTGTTGATGCCATGTTTTAGATTCTTTTCATATTATGAAAAACCAGACAGTATGTTTCCATAACCTCGTGATACTCAAATTTGGAAATTTTTTTCCATTACAATGGTCATTGGTAAAAAAAGAAAGAAAATTAAACAGCAATAAATAAATGAATCTATTACTTTTTAAGGAATATTCAGAATTGTGGTCTTTGTACAAGCCTATATTGGGAAAAGTTGATTTTTGAATTGAGTTTTAAGATCAGTTCTTCTGATTAGGCATACCATACATCCATGTAGATAGGTATGGGGTCTTCATTTTTTCAGGGATTGCAGTGCTTTCATGTAGCCATCTTAGTCTTTTGTTTAGAGTGTCTGCATTTTGTGGCCATATAGTAGTAGTATAGAAGTTCATGTTGGGGGGGCACCATTGGAGGTGTTTAATTAGCTCTAACCTCAAGGTTAGATTAGGCAGCTCAGGCTGATAGTCTGTTTTGAATGGAGAATGCCTTACTTAGCAATCCATTTCCAGTGTTTGAGTGCCTATATTGTAAACCCAATCCTTCCCACCCCTGAAGTCGTCGTGGTCTGCTTAGCTTTTTCTGACATTATTGCCATACTTACTGTTTTCAGCCAGTAACAAGTAATTTTAATTCCTTCTCTTCCTGATGCCATTTTACCTGCTGGTTTAGCATGAGGGTGCTGCCCTCCACTGCATAAAAAGACCTTTGTTTTATCTTTCAGTCCTTTTATCCAGCTAAACATTGAACAAATTTGCCATACCAGTATCAATCAAATTTAATTATCACTGTGAGACATTTTACAGAATCTTTTCAGGCAAACTGTTCTGTACCTATCAGCCTAAATTCTCCAGCTGTTCCCTGTTTGGGAAAGAACTTACGGGATACAGACAGAAGTTCTTACCCATTGTGATGTTTACAGTTATTTCAAAAACATGTAATAAGCCCTGAAACCAATAAAAATGCTTGTTTTGCTCAGCTTTCCATGTGCAAGTAAAAATAATATAATAGAGCAAAGATGGGATAGTATAGTATTTGGAAGCTTGCTTGAGCTACTCTTAGAGGAAAGAAATCTTCAGAAGACTTCCTTGTGTGTAAACACAACAGGAGTCAGCTGTCTGGAGGGGGAGGCTCAGTGAGGACACAAGTCATTGACTTTCACTGGAAAACAGCAGGAGAATCAACTTCTGAGCTGTTAATCCAGCTGTACTGAAGGTTCCAAAATTTCTTGTGGATTAAACCCTTTCTTCCATTAAAGTAATAATGTTGAAAGAGGAACTCTCAAGGCACATTAATTGTCCAAAATACAAACAAATTTAAAAATTCAAAGAAAGGTTTTTCCAGCTTATGATAACAATGTGTTTTTCTGCAATTATAGTATTTAGTAGTTACAAGAACAGAATGTTGAAATGAAGCTGAGATTGGGATTCTGTCTCATGTGCATCATTTCAGGGTGTTTTGTAGTATTTCCCATACTTTTTTTTGCAATACATCTTTTGAATTTTCTAATTTTCTAATGTTATATTTAGAATTTCTATACGTAGAAGTTTGTTTATAGCTAGTATCACAGGTTGTCCAAACCACAATCAAACACATAGAGGGAGAGCATTTTTTTTAAAAATAAAAATGCACATACACACATATCCACAGATAGTATTATGGATTAAGGTATGTTTTTGTTCAAACTGTTCTGAAATTTACATGCCATATATTAGTCTAATTTTTTTTTTTCCTCTTTTTCTTTTAAATTTTAGCTTCACTGAAAGATTAGGGACCTTGTGAAGTATTTTCCCAATATCCAGATCAAAATTTTACCCCTCAAGGCATTTCTGTTTTGAAGCTACTTAAAAAAGAAAGTGGTGTTTTTTTGTTTTTTATTTTCCTCCAGGTCTCATTGGTTAGTTTAGTAGCTACTGCCCTTGGTTTCTCAGAATTCGGTGCAATTAAATCCCTCCGAACATTAAGAGCTTTGAGACCTCTAAGAGCCTTGTCACGCTTTGAAGGCATGAGGGTAAGGAAAAAAAAAAGGAAATACTGTGTAAAACAAATTCTTAAAAATATGCCAAATTATAAAATCATGTAAGAAGGCTAATTGCATGTCTGTTAACAAGTCCAACTGTAGCATGTTTGGTTATATGACGTGCATTATTCGCATTACTTGAGTGTAATAGAATGTTTTACATTACATCATCTTCTAGATCTTCTAAAAAATAACCCTTGTGTTGTTTTTTAATTTTTTTTCTGTGTTTATTTACTAGGTGGTTGTGAATGCTCTTACTGGAGCAATCCCATCCATTATGAACGTACTTCTGGTTTGTCTTACATTCTGGCTAATTTTCAGCATTATGGGAGTAAATTTGTTTGCTGGCAAGTTCTATTACTGTGTTAACACCACAAATGATCAAATGTTGACACCACAGGAAGTCAGCAATAAAAGTATGTGCGAAAATATGAACAGGACTACTGGAGGTGTTCGGTGGAAAAATGTGAAAGTAAACTTTGATAATGTTGCAATCGGTTATCTTTCTCTGCTTCAAGTGGTAAGTACATCATTTTTCCAGCTTTAATTTTAGAAGCAGTGTCATTTAATTCCACAATTTTGAATGCTATTTTAAAATAAATAAATAGATATGGATTTGACTTTATAGTTTTGTTCTATTGAGCTAATTACAGTTGCTTATGGTAAAAATGCTATACATTCTCTGCCCGTTTTGGGAAAGGAGGAATATCTGATACTTACCTGATGGATATAAAGTTCATTGGCACCCAACTGCTAGGACCTTTTCAAGTGCTACAGAAATACAGTATGTAGTTAAAATATTTGGTTAAAAGCTTCAGCTAGGTTTCATTTTCTTTTATTTTCTTTATCTTCTAAGGCACATTGACTAGTATTTTTACCATGGTTGTCATAGATACTTTCTAGGACTTACCTGATTTTCAAACAAGAAGAGAATGTTCGATTTCTATGCATGAACCTTTTTTAGAGAAAGCGTCTGTAAATTGCCAATAAGACAAACATATATTCATAATCAGGTTAATTTGACAAATTGCTTCTGGGAAATTATTTTGTATTCATAAATAGTTGGAGTTAATCTGTCTTTAGAATTTTCCAATCGGTAGAGTTTAGTAGTTAGTATTGTGCTAGCAGTCTATCATCTATTTGCTTCAGAGGGTGATAGTAGCTGTTGCTAAACAATACTGGCAGTTGAATAAATTACCAGCTTAGAGAGTGGCCCTGCTTTTAGCATTTGTAGCATGTCTGGCACTTACAGTTCACCTATGTAATGATTGCTGTAAATATATCATTCAGACCTTTCATGCCCTCAATATCATAGCTCACCAGAGTAAGTTTGATGAAGGCCCTCTAGAGGGATGAGGAATTGGTTGGATGGTTGTGTTTAAAGACAGTGGTTTGATGTCCAAGAGGAAACCACCAGTACCAAGTGGTGCTCTCAAGGATTTGCTCTAGGACCAGTACTATCTAATAGCTCCATCAGTAACATTGATAATGGAATTGAGTGCACCCTCAGCAGTTTGCCGATGACACCAAGCTGAGCTTTGTGATAGTCTTAGAGGGGATGCCAGCCTGAGGAACCTCAGCCAGCTGAAGGCAGAGCTCCATGAACATCAATCACAGTGTTCAAGGCCACATGCAAAGTCCTGCCCTGGGTCAGTACAGACTGGAAAATGAATGGATTGAGGTTGGTCCCCCAGGTCTTGGAGTACTGGTGGAAAAAAAATTGGCATGAGCTGGCAGTGTGCGCTTGCATGTAATTGCACAGGATTTGACTGCAAAGTCAATCATCCTGGGCTGGCCATAACAAGTGGGGGCAACAGATAGAGAGGTGATTCTTCCTATACACTCCATTCTCATGAGACCTCACCAGAGCAAGAAGATATGGACCTCTTAGGGGTCCAGAACACAGCCAAGAAAAGATCAGAGGACTGGAATGACTTTCCTTTGAAGAAAGGCTAAGAGAGTTAGGGTTAGCGGAGAAGAGAAGGCTCTGGGGAGACCTTATAATGTCCTTTTAATGTTTAAAGAGGGCTTATAATAAAGGAAAATTTTTGAGGGCCTGTAGTGCCAAATGGCAATAGTTTTTAATTGAAAGAAGGTAGATTTATACTGAATATAAGGAAGATTTATTTATTTTTTTAGTGATAATGCATTGAGGCATTCTGATTGCCCAGAGAATGTGGATTGTCCATTACTGGAAGTTTTTGATGTAGTAAAAGATGTCCCTGCCCGTGGCAGAGGGTTTAAACTATATAATTTCTGAAGGTCACTTGCAAGACAAACCATTCTATGATTCCATTATTTTCTTAAGATTTCATGGGACAACTTACTTACCTTTTAGTTTCTTCTAGGACTACTTCCTTATTCTGTCTGAACAATGCCAATAGATGCTGGTTGATTTTTTTTTTTTTTTTCCTGGAGAAGTCCTCCAGTTTTTTGGTAGTCATAAAGTTAGCACTGAAAGCCTTATTATAACACCTTGATGAGAAAGAAGCAGTGTTGGGAACAGCTGGTGTCGGCAGCATGTGCTGCGCTTGGGGCAGAGGAACAGTGCAGTTCAGAATGGTTCCAGCAATAATGCAATTACAGGGGAGCCAGAGAGCTGGGATGTGCAGGGGAGGTCCTGGAGGAGAAGCGGTGGATCCAGGCTGGGTGCTGACTCCAGGAGGTGCACAGAGCTGTGTGTGACCCACTGTGACCCCCATGGCACGCCATGGCAGTGGCCCCCTCTGGCCTAGTGTAGCCCAGCATGGCCTCCTGGGGCCGCCATGGATACCGTGGCTCCCTGTGGATGCCGTGGCACACACTTGGACAGATGAGCAACTGAATCCTTGGGCAGCTTCACTCAGTCTCTTCTTGGAGCTCCTGATTTTTATGGGCTGCTCCACGCTGTCCCAGTGCAGGTGGGTAGATGATCCTGTATCATGTAGGATCCCTGACATCAGGGACTTGGCTTTACTGGGATGCCAAATAGCACAGTGCCTTTCCTGTTAAGGTAATGCTTTATAGATGGCAACCAGCACATCACATTTCCCTGGGAGATAAATTGCTGTCTATCTGGTATGGTGATATTGATTGCAACTCGTCTTGCAGAGAGTTTATATGAATTTCCATAAAGATTAGAATTTAGTCAGTGTTTTAAGAATTAGGGGGAAATATTACACTGTAATGAACTTTCTGTGTATGCTTCATTTGTAACTCATCAGATTTTTAATATTCTCTTTATTGTTATGAATACAAATACATTGCAGAAGACACTGTTTTATTTAGAATGTTTTCAGAACCAGAGCTTTAATAGAAAATATTAACAAATTCTGTTTTTAGGCAACATTTAAAGGATGGATGGAGATTATGTACGCTGCAGTTGATTCTACAGAAGTGAGTGCAATATAAAATCTATTGAGTAAAAAAAAAATACTGAGGGAAAGCAAATGTAAGATTGATGCAATGCTTCTTGAATGGCAGTTGAAATGAACTAAAATATATAAAATTA
Organism: Aegithalos caudatus; assembly: GCA_013389925.1. Taxonomy (NCBI): domain Eukaryota; kingdom Metazoa; phylum Chordata; class Aves; order Passeriformes; family Aegithalidae; genus Aegithalos; species Aegithalos caudatus. The sequence goes on from WEIU01015308.1 coordinate 236,189, forward strand.
AATGTAAAGCCCTGATGAACTTTCTGCATAAATCTATGCCCACAAAGTGCTTACATTTTTAACAGGTAAAAAAATTATAGCTGTAGAGCTACATAAATTATTACTAATTTAATAATTCTTCTGTAAAAATCCTAACTAATGAGATGTGGTTGTCTATTAATTTATGTCTGAGATTTTACAAATCAGGAAATAAGTTTTTCCTGTGTCTTCAGAATTAACCCAAATTGTCAAGAGGAATCACTGCAAAAGCTAATCCAGAGCTATAGACTCTCATGAGCTCAAAAACCGAATTTGCTAAATTTTACCTATTTTTCATTTAATCTTGATATTTGTTTGCATCTCTCCTCAATCCAGCTCTTGATTCGCATTTAGTCTATAGGAACTGAATCCCTTTTGAGATTTGCATATTTCTGTCAAATTTAGTAGGACCTACATGAAATGTCAAATGTCATCAAAGAGAACAGACAGAGAGGGAAGAAATGGCATGTCCTGCAGTGTGTGCAATTACAGAAACCTGTATTAAATAGATTTTCAAGTTCAAATATAAGGCAAGTGTAGTGTACTCTCCAAAAGAGTTGTGTTCACCCCCTTGTACAGTTGGGTTTAGCCCTGTCCATCTGGATGCAGCTTCTCTTCCTGCGCGGGAATCTTTGATTTGTCTTAACTGTTATTTTTGATGCTTTGCTGTTTTTCTGTGTTACATAGGCAGGGAAACAGCCCAAGTACGAAGAAAACCTGTACATGTACATTTACTTTGTGACCTTTATTGTCTTTGGATCATTTTTCACCTTAAACTTATTTATTGGTGTCATCATAGACAACTTCAACCAACAAAAAAAGAAGATAAGTGCCACATTTTCATTTTCACAATACTTGATTTTTACTTAGCATTCAGCAAATGTATGAAAGGATAAATAAGAGTTTCTGAAATTTCTCATAGTAATAGAAAGAAAAAAGAAAAAATGTTTTAAGGTTTTTGCTTATTCAAAATAATGAAATAACAGTCTCTTCTTTTTATGGCATTTGAAGTGATTTGAAATTTGAAAATATGTAGGTTTTCTTTTCAACTTAAGCTGTTTCTATTATTTAAATGAGCGCAGGATTGTGTCAAGAACTCTAGGAACATTTAGATAGAAGAAAATGCATGCTATGATGGCAAATTAAATGGTACACCATAAGTGGTGCATCCTTCAATATATATGCACATTCCTTGGAGTAAACTTTGGGGGCATCCAGTACTTAGCAGGAAGGTGTATCCATTTCTCATCCTTGGAGAGCAAGGCTATATACAATATTATTGGCATTTTTAGCAGTTGATAAGTAACAAGGTGACCTTACTCATTAGTGAGGTAATTATAAATTTTATTAAGTTCACTTGGGAGACACTGTCTGCTGGAATCATCATGACTCAGAAGGCAGATTCCTGCGAAAGGGCTTTTTCTGGCATTGTGGTATACACCCCCTGTACATTTGGAGATGTTTTAAGTCACCAAAAAAGTAAAATACTGGACATACAATTAGGCTGGGAAAAATTCTGTCTGTACAGTATTCTTCAGTTTTATGTAGAAAATTAGCAAGCATTAGCTGTCTGTCTTTTGAATTTATAGGTGAACCTGTGTTCCTGGAAAAGTACAAATCACACAGTTCATGGCTACCCAGCAGAATTTTTCTTGTCTTTGTTCTTCCTTTAAATCACTGACATTTGGAGTATGAATGGAAAAAAACCCTCATTTTTCAATATCCTCTCTCTGTGTAGTTAAACTGTGCTTCTCTGTGCTTCCTGTGTGCATCCTACTTTCATTATTTAATTCTATGAGGGAGGCAATGTTCCACTGTCAATTTCCTAACTGGTCCTTAAGGATATCTTGTTTGAGGCCTATATTCTCCCTAGGGACAAGACACTGAGACAAGGATGGCTTGTTCACTCATGGTAGCCATTACATCAGTGAGACAGAAGAAATCCCCAACCCAATCCCACTTCCTTTATGGCTCTTTTTAAAATTTTAGTATTTATTTCCCACTGAGTGAAATCTTCCAATAGTCACAGCACATTTCCATCATAATTATCAAATCAACATCTTGTTTATCTTCCAAAACTATTATTCTCCAAGAAGTCAATTTTACTTGAATATTTGATTTATGAGGAGTTTTTATTAAAGATAGTCTGTTTTGACTTCTAAATCTTCATGTCAATATATAGCCACAGCTGAAAGTTAAACACACCTTCATTCAGGCTTATAATTACTTTGTCTGTAAGATTGATGCTTACATGTGACAAATTCTTAGAACAAAGGTGAGACAGAATCACAGAATCACCCCTGACTCTGAAGTTCATTTCTAAATGCTACTGCTTTGATATCGTGCATACCTGGAATGTAATTACAAAATTACAAAAAAAAAAATTATGACAGGAAGAAAACAAGTTACTTGTCAGTATTTCTGATAAGGGTTTCCATGTGCATATTACACATACCAGTATAGAAATCCTTTTAGTCAGACAAGAAACCCCAGAGTAAACCCATGCTTCTGATGATCTCAGTACACTGTAGGGGGATGATCAAGCTACATGTACACTGTTCGTATATCATCTGAACTGAGATACTTAAATGGTAAAATGCACATCCTGAAAAGTAAAATCAGTCATTTCTTTCTCCTTGTGTGTTTTACCTGAAGGCATATCTGCTCACAGTGTATCTTTGTACCTTTGAATCTTTTTTATTTCTGGTAGATTGATTTACAATGTGGAGTTAATGATGCTAGATTTATAAGTGTCTATGAAATGTATATTTCACAAGTTGTTTGGGTTTTTTTATTTATTTGACTGAATTAATCAGTTGTGTATTGTTTTTAATAAGAAATAGATAGAAGCTCTGGGGATTTTCTTTGTTCCCTAATTTCTTTCATTTTTCCCTTCAAGATTCATCAAATATTTTAACAATTCTTGAAATAATTATTATGTTTTGGTTTTGGTAACCATGTATAAGGATGAATAAAGGGTTCACTAAAATCATGTTCTGTAATGCTGTGAATTAATAGATGTGAAGGCTTGTCTGTAATCAATTTGGGGTTTCTTTTATTAATTTACCTTGGAGGTCAAGACATTTTCATGACAGAAGAACAAAAGAAATACTACAATGCAATGAAGAAGCTGGGGTCCAAGAAACCACAAAAACCCATACCTCGACCAGTGGTAAGAATTGTGCTATTCTTTGTCATCTGTATTTGGGGAGAAATCACAACAGTACATTAATTATAATAGAATTTCTCATTTAACTCTAAAATTGTTTCAGCCTTATTCAAATTATCCCTTCATTCTGAATTGAAATGTACATATATCTGTTCTGCAGGAAAAATCTCTCATATTTTTTTATGCCTGAAGAAGCAGAGGATCAAAGAAGTGAAGAAATAGTGGCTTTTTGGGTTTTGAGAGGAAAACTTTGAACTGGCTTATAAGTTACTGGACAATGGTTTTCTTAGATTTTTGAGCCTTTTACTTGGTTGTATATTTTGGGAGAGGAAGAATGAAGTGGGAGGCAGGAAACAGATGTTTATTACATAAAAGTACTATAACCTTTTTTTTTTTCTCCCCTCAGAACAAATTGCAAGGTCTGATGTTTGATATTGTAACAAAGCAAGTATTTGACATCACTGTTATGGTTCTGATCTGTCTTAACATGGTCACAATGATGATAGAAACAGATGACCAGACTGAACTGATGCAAAACATTTTATATTGGATTAACTTGGTCTTTGTTGTCCTTTTCACTGGTGAATGTGTCTTCAAAATATTTTCACTCCGTTATTATTACTTCACCATTGGCTGGAATATTTTTGATTTTGTGGTTGTTATTCTTTCAATAATAGGTAAGAAATTCTTATGTTCAAAATTAAATATAGTTATACGTATATTTAATGCTTTATCTGTGTCAAGCTGTGCAAATTAGAGGGGTTACTTAATTTTAATTTCTCTTGATTATTTAGGAAATGAAATGCATACTTGAGAGTGCTAACTTTCTTAATAATTCTGTATCAGTTATAATGCTTTTAGGTTTGGGGTTATTTTCTAAAAGTGCGGGGAAAAAATTCTAAAATTATCCATATCAGATAAAATTTATCTCCAATTGCGTTTTCCATTAATTCCACAAATAGAGTTGGGGAGGTGTTTCTACTTTTTTTGTAGAGAATGTCATCTGTATTAAAAACTTACTCTCTTAATTTATTTTTATGTTTCACAGGTATGTTTCTAGCTGAGGTCATTGAAAAGTACTTTGTGTCACCCACTTTGTTCAGAGTTGTACGACTTGCCAGAATCGGTCGAATCCTGCGCCTCATTAAAGGCGCCAAGGGAATCCGCACTCTGCTCTTTGCTTTGATGATGTCTCTTCCTGCTTTGTTCAACATTGGGCTGCTGCTCTTCCTGGTCATGTTCATCTATGCCATATTTGGCATGTCCAACTTTGCCTATGTCAAGAAGGAAGCTGGGATTGATGACATGTTCAACTTTGAAACGTTTGGCAACAGCATGATCTGCCTGTTCATGATCACCACGTCCGCTGGCTGGGACGGTTTGCTCGCCCCAATTCTGAACAGTGGGGAGCCAGACTGTGACCCCCATAAAGATCATCCAGGGAGCTCTGTGAAAGGTGACTGTGGCAACCCTTCTGTTGGGATTTTCTTCTTTGTCAGCTACATTATCATTTCCTTTCTGGTGGTGGTGAACATGTACATTGCTGTCATTTTGGAGAACTTCAGTGTTGCTACTGAAGAAAGCGCTGAACCCTTGGGTGAGGATGACTTTGAGATGTTCTATGAGATTTGGGAAAAATATGATCCTGATGCAACACAATTCATAGAATATAGCAAACTGTCTGATTTTGCAGCTTCTCTAGAGCCTCCTCTTAATATACCAAAACCAAACAAAGTCCAGCTTATTGCAATGGATCTACCTGTGGTGAGTGGTGACAGAATTCACTGCCTTGACATCTTGTTTGCTTTCACAAAGCGTGTATTGGGGGAAAGTGGGGAAATGGACACCCTCAGAATACAGATGGAAGATCGGTTTATGGCATCCAATCCCTCTAAAGCTTCCTATGAACCAATTACGACTACATTGAAACGGAAACAGGAAGAAATTTCTGCCACTATAATTCAGCGTGCTTACAGACGTCACCTTCTAAGACAATCAGTAAAGAAGCTTTCGTTTATGTATCAGAAAGATGGGGATGATCAGCTCATCAAAAAAGATATGATTGTTGGTAAGCTGAATGAAAACTCTTCTCCAGAGAAAATGGATATGTCTGCATCCGCCACAGCTCCGCCTTCTTATGATAGTGTAACAAAACCAGAAAAAGAAAAATATGAAGATGACAAATCAGAAAAGGAAGACAAAGGAAAAGACAGAAGAGGAAAGAAAAAGTAAAGGCGGATAAATGCTTGCAAGCTTGAAAACATGATGTTTTTGTCAGTAGCACTCTGACTGGAGGATTATGCCAAAAGTTTTTACATATTTACCCACTGCTGCAGTCAGTGCCTGTCCAAGACAATGATTCTTCACTAGAAACTCTTGGTCTGTAACAGGGAAACAAACTTGCAGAGCAATAGTTTTGATTATCAGCTGTTACTAATTGAGAGGAGACACAAAATTTCTACTTGGACTATTGGAACCCTTAATGGGTCCTAGTAAGCCTCTACTTTTGTGGAATAAGTGTGTCCACTGTGTACATTTCATCTCCTGTGTTCCATGTGTATCCATTCTTTTTCATGATCTGTTTGCTTTAATAACATACCGCTTTATTAATTCTGCTGTGCTGAGAAAACAAAATCTAAATACTATTTATTTAGAGAAACACTAAATAATACTTTTCTGTGCTGAGGAATACAAATGTCAGGAACACATAATTATGGCACCATAATATGAACATAGTTCTGTTCAAGCCACTTTTAAATGCAAAAAACCCAGGATTCCAGATTATAGAATCTCAGGATGTAGAGCAAAGAAACAGGGAAAAAAAAAAAAAAAAAAAAAAAAAAAAAAAACAAAAAAAAAAAAAAAAAAAAAAAAAAAAAAAACCCAAAACAGAGCCAAAANAAACCCACAACAGAGTCCAGATAGAGAATTTTTCAGTAAATCAAACAAGGGAATAATTCTCACATAAAAGAGGTTGGTAACTTAGTCTTTTAAGTTAAATATATTTATTTTTATTACCTTTTAATAGTTCTTAATTTATTGTACTGTCCATTTCAGATACAGTGGTTTAAATAAATGATGCTACATAGATCTCCTGTTTGGAAAGTTGTGAAACTGAGAAAAAATTACTTTCAGATTACAAGATAGCTCATAATTCCTGAAATTTCAAACAATGCTTTTCACAGGAAACCTACAAATGCCAAATTGTGCCTATAGGAAATTATCAGGGTTTGTTTAAGTGCTATGTTTTGACCCTGTAATATCATAAGCTTCCATACTTTATTCCAAAGTCTGTTGCTACGCTTCTTATTTCTCATGAATGTGTCCCACTTAGGAAAATAATCAAAGCTATAAGTTGATAGTAGAGTACCTTTGGGGACAAATACTATCTTAATTTATACCTCATATTTAAATTTCCCTGCTTTGGAAGGATGGATCATAGAAATAAAAAATATGTACATGAGACAGGTGGTTTTGACACCCCCTTGGCAATTTAGTCAGGTTCCCACTCTAATGTAACCTTTTGTAGAGAGCTGAGATGACCAAAAAAGATGTACTGAAATCAGCTTTGTCCTGCACTGGGGTTTAGATGAGTTTTTTTGCATTCAGGCTGACACTATACATGTAAGTAAAATACCCTCTGTTATTTAATCAGTTGTTTTACACAGTGGTACCTTTTTGAACAATGACCTAATTACCTTATATGTGTCAAATATGTACCATAGTAAGTTAGCTTACATTTCAATAGATATTATGATATATTCTGTGATACTTGAAATAATTGGAAGCTCTAACTGATGCATGCTTGCTGCTATTATCCTACAGCTGTTAAAGTTTAACATGGGAAGAGATGTGAGTGGTAAAAAGAAAAACTCTTTGACAAGATCATCATTCCTCATACCAGTAAGCAATAGTTTGCTGCTATTAAAGATCTTATTTCATGTTGTAATCAGCAAATATGCAGTAAGGTACTAGACTATACAGGACAAATAGATGGCTTAAATTATGGGGCTAGAAAATTATACATCTATTCTTTTTATTTTAAAAATCGTTTTATTTTTTAATTTTTTTAACTTACTATAAGAAATTACACATAGTTTCCTGTTGCTAATTTTTTTGCTGTCTGTCTTTGACACTTTACTGTTCAGAAACCTAAGATACAAAGTAGAACTGAAAATTTCTGCTAATTGTTTAAACCGCTTTTAATAAGGAATAATTTTAAAACAAATGGACAGTACATTTTTTTTCCTTATCTCTAGGTAGGTCTTTTTATGTGAAACAAATAGAAGGCCTTTTTTTAATGTTACATTCCTGTCTGTTGATTTTCAGTGTAATCTAAGTCATAGGAACATTGCTTTTTCCCCAGAGTTAATCTCACACTGTCTGCTTTGCTTATTGGTGCACACTGCAGTAGAAACACTTTAAATATAATTTGTTATTCAAAAATCTTCCTTCATAAGGATGAATACTGAGCTTGTGCAATGGGCAGTGAAACACTTTGCATTTCTTACAAAAGAATTAGAATATTGATGGGCTCCTGCTTTAATAGAAATTATTGGCTCATAGTATACTGATGAACTGCATGCAGGAAGTTGTTTTACCAAAAATAACTCTATTGCTGACAACCTAAAAGAATAAAGATAACCTTTTTATGTAATTATTTTAGTCTTTGTCTTTTATTGTATCAAGTTTATAAAGATTAGAAAGTAATGGTTGGTAAAATAGGGAGCCACTTCAGCAGTGAGGTGATTTAAGACATCTAGATCACATTGCTTCATGTCTTAGATCAGTATCAACTTATCACCATCAAGATGAAATGAAATGCTGATGTTCTCCTGACCAGAGCAGTTTTTCTAGAATTCAGAAAAAAACACATTACAACTATGTGTCTTTTTGTCAAATTTTTGAGTTGCCCAGGAAGAGATCCGCTGATACTCTCTGTTGGGCAAGTCCAATTGCAGGATGGCTCCAGAGCTGCTCCGTAGACACTGCTCACCATGGGGTTGGTGACCTGGGGTCTGTCACCAAAATAACCCCATGGGAACATAACAGAGTTGCTTTAATCCCTTTCCCTCTAAAAACTCCGTGCTTGCCAGGAGAAGGGAAGGAGAGCTGTTGGAGGTTTTAGTGGCCGTGTCAGAGCTGTGCTCAGGAACTGCTGCCTTTGCTGAGGCTCTCGGGCTGGTCCCTGGCAAGAGGTTGCTTCACAGAGATGGCAGGATAGGGGACACGGTGTGTGCATTGGACCTGGCCATGGGGTAATTAATCCTTCTTGTTTTTTTTTGGTTTTTTTTTGTTTGTTTTTTTT
>WEIU01015308.1:244723-263427 GCA_013389925.1 Aegithalos caudatus
TTTTTTTTTTTTTTCCTTGTGTTCTCATTTCTTTTGTGAAGAGTAGCTGCTGCATGCTTGGGCCAGTATAACTAACATAAAAATACCCTGAACTATGCTGTAGTTTGAAGGACAGTGTGCATCTTTTTAGTAACTATACCTGATTTTAATAAGTATGCCTGTTTTTTTCAATCCAGGATAGCTATTGTTTTAATATCGCAGTTGCTAACAATAATTATGTAATAATGTAAATACTTTTAAAAAATATTTGTTATACTCTTAAATTGCTATTTAAAGAATAGAGTTAAGTCAGTGCTGGACAGGTGTGTAGTTACCTTGAAAATTCTATGTGAAATAAGCATAAAATATTTATGTAATAATTTTTCTACAAATTTGATAGTGCACAGAAATATATAAGGTCATTTATAAAATCATTTTGCCCTATAAAATTTCTGTTATTTTTAAAATGATGAATATTGAACCAATAATCTAGCTGGAGTCACTCAATTTTTAATATCTCAAATACAGTATCTTAGACCTTTACAAGAAAAGTAATGTATTTTTGGATTCCAAGTGTATATATTTGAATAAATTTGGATACGTCTATATTTCTTTGAAATTATTCCAGTATACCTTGAAGGTAAAAAGCTTATGGAAGACACAGTTGACTTCCATAAGATTTCCTCCTTAACCTGCAGGTATAAAGGAAATCTGTGTTTTAGTTTTGATCTAAGACAGTGGTTTCAGGTAATGGGTCAGTCATATCTCATTATGCAAAACATTAAGCAGAATTCCTAGAGCAATAGGACACTGCACTCTCGTATTGTCCCAGCTCACAGACAAGGAAAAAATAATAAGAAAAGCTCCCTTAAAGTTGCCTAAGAAATGAGCTTTCTTTACTCTGTCTTACTAACCCACGAAAGTAGGTGTATTTTACTTTTTGAAGGTGTCATCAACCTCCAGCTCCCCTCTCCACCATCCAAAAAAGCCCCAACTGTACCCCAATCCTGTACAGGAACATGAAATTATAACAATTCTGGGATTTTTCAGATCCTCGCCTGGCTCAACCCTGTAACAAAACAGTTTCACTTCTAAGGACAAGACTGGGCCCGCATCCATCGTTCAAAATCACTTGTAAAAATGAAAAAAGGAGAGATAGCAGGGGGAATAGGTAGGGTATTGCTCATTCGCTTGTTTTCATAAAGAGGCCTTAAATAGCTTCTGTGGTAGTTGGAGTTTTCAAGCAGGAATGTGCTGCGGCCCGGGGCTGCGGGCGGTGGGAGCATCTCGGGCTGTTCCCGGGCTGTTCCCGGGCTGTTCCCGGGCTGTTCCCGGGCTGTTCCCGGGCTGTATCCGGCAGAGGGCACGAGCCGGGTGCTGTCCGCTCTGCGGCCAGCAAACACAAACCCACACAGGCACCGGGGGGAGAGAGCTTGGCCCCGGAGAGAATGGACGGATCTGATGCTTGTTACGACCTGATCTTCGTCTGGCTGTGTAAAGATAGGTTCGTTGTCAATACTTCTGTGACTGAAACAGCAGCTTCTGGGATTTCAGTTTGGTACCCTGTAAGACAGGTGGACCTATACCCAGACCTGATACCATGTTGGTTAAGAACTGCCATGGTCATCTGAGCTTATTAAACTACAGCTGAAGGGTTTTGATGCGACGGGGAATTCCTCATATAGCTTTAGGTTTACTTTTCTTAATAGGCGCTATGCATCTAATCCCACGGTGCAGCCCTTAACAGTCCCAGCCTTCTCAAAGAATCACATATGAAAGTATATGTGTCATTTGCATGGTAAACAGTGAGATGTATATAGATATAGATGATATAGCTAATATATAATGAAGTATTATTAAAATGCAGGGGATTTTTTGGACAGAGAAAATCCTTACAATATTCATTCTATAGTATATATTCAGAAAGGCTTATCTAGCTCAGGAAGGCATTAGGAGAAATAATCTGAAATCTCTGCAGTGTAGGAATATTTAATGTCTCACAAACCTCTGCATTAGCAACATCTTTTTCAGCGGGGGATGGTACCATTTCTTTCATTCTCAGGGCACATCTAGGTTTTGTTTATATGATACAGCATGCAGGCTCTGTCACTCAGCATATTTATTTTTCCTTGCTGATCAGTGGGAGCTGTTGCACAGTTGAAAGAGACATATTCTAGTGCTTGCCTTTAAAAAAAAAAAAAGACACTGCAGTGTAACCCAAGCAAAGTAAACTGCGGCACATTTTCATCCCTCTGGAGAGGGAAAATTGCATGCTGAAGCACACATGATGTCTGCTGCAAGAAAAGCTTTTGATGAAAATAAGGAATGACGCTTCATAAACAATTTATAACAATCAAATGCTGCAGTTCCAGACATGCTCTGCACTTCCATTTTCTATTGTCTTAAAAGCATGTTACTTTCTCTTTAACAGCAATCTTGATAATAATCTTTGTGGAATGTGACAGCTGATTAAAAACCAGCACAATATATTTTTAAAAAATACATGTCTGAAATGGAATATAGTAAATTGTTTTCATTTCCAAAGTAGTATCTGTACCAGTCGTGTTTAAAAATGGTCAGAAAATTACATGCTTTATTGCTATGTGCAATATTGCTTTATAAAAAAGTCATGCTTGCAGATACCATAGCAACCCATCATGTGGTACTTCTTGATTGCCAAGCTGTGTAGTAGCTTTATGCTTATATTCTGCAGCCATACTTGCATTAATATCTTTATATAGTGTTCAGTAAAAATTGCAGCTGCATCCACATCATAATGCAAACTGAACTATGCCAGCAGTGGTCTCAAATTCATGGTCTCAGGCAGGCAAAAGTTAAAATGTTCTCTCCAGTAATTAATATAGTGAATACCCTTTCTCTTGTCTTAACTTCTTCGTGGCCCTGATGGTTGTCGAATGTGGTCTTACAATGATTGCTGCAGCATTGCTGCAAATTCTAGTAAATTTACTTATACAGATGGAAAGCAGCTGCTCATGCTCTAACTGTCTAATATTGGAAATTGGATGTGATTTATGTGATGCTGAATAGGAGGGCAGATAAATGCTAGCTCTTGATAGCCTCTGTCTGGAACTGCATGTACATCCAAGGAAAAAAATTTCAGACTTACCCTAAAGAGCACTGTGAATTCACCAGCTTTACCACTCTTGCTTTGTCATTCATTTGAAAAGCATTTACTTGAAATTTCATTTATCTATACTGCATCAATCTTTTAGAACACTGTTGTTTTTATATAAATATTAGAAGAACATGGAAAGGAGGATGTTTGCTTTGAAAAGATAGTAGCCAATGACATATGAAGGCAACATAATACAGTGTTGGTATGGTTTTTCTACTTATATTTCAGGGTTTAGACCTTTTTTCACAGTTAAATTCTATTACATATAAGGAGAGCAGGAAAGTAGTGAACTGACAGGAAAAGGAATTACAGTGCTGGTATTACTGGCAGGTTATTAATATAAAGTTTTTTGTAGAAATTAATTGGAAATTAATGAACTCTGAAAATAAAAGATTGTGCTACAGAACACGGAGTAAGAAAAATCTGCAGCAGAGTATGATTAGAAATTATTGTCTTACACATGGAACTGTTTTACTTTTGTGATCAGAGAGAATATTTCATACTAAAAGCTAGGATCAAAAGATACATATCAGTTAATATTCAAAACACATCTATGTCCATGTACCCTATTTATTCACATATATTACTATATAAATGTGTTTCATTATTTTGCAGTTTAAAAATTCTCAAAATTTTCTTAAGAAAAAAAGTGAAAAGGCATAATAGGAAGGCATGCAGGTTCAACCTTTATGTATTGCTAGGTACCTATTCACATTCCAGCTTCCCTTTCCCTGTTCCACTTTCAATCCCTTTCCATGAGATGAAGGCTTCACATCGCAATTCAGACTGATGTGGTGGAATGCACGCCTTTTAAAAATCCATGATGAAGTAAAATAAAATGCTTTTTCTCCTCTGAAAGACAGAAAAAGGCAGAGTTTGCAGGTCTCCCTAGCATTGTCAGTAATACATGCAAAAAGCACTTGTGCAATTCTTGTCTTTTAAAAAGTTCTGCATTGTTAAGTCAAATGAACTGCATTTGAAAGGTTTCCTCGGTGTTTCCTCAGTATTTCTTCATGCATAGGACATAGAATAAAAAATTACGTTTTTCATAGCTGCATTTAGTCTACAACCTCTTTTGCCCCAGGTTTTACAGAAGTATATTTGTGGAAGTCTAAAGGAAGAGAATCTCAGTAGGTAGGTAAGAGCCTTTACCTTCCTCTAGACATAGGTTCTTTTCTGACTTAAGGGCAGCTCTAGTAAAGCATAATTGTGTCTCCTTTCCTTTTCCTTCCTTCTCTATTCCCAGTCTGGAAGACAGAAGATTTTCTTTTCAATCAGGAAGACCACAAATCAATGTATTGATTCAAATGGGGGAGCTGAAGAGTAACTGGATCAGCTGCAGCAGTTTTTTCACATATGACAGCACCAGGAAATGATGGTAGGTAACCTCATTAGCAAACAGACTTCAGCAGAAATTAGAATAAATGTTGAAGAGTGAAGAGAGAAGTTAATTGGTGTTTAAAAACAAAAATTAGAGACAAGGTCTTTTGGGTTTTATAGGTAATTTTGTTCCACATAAAATTAAAACTTTGTGTATGAATTCTTAAAAGAACAGCTGCAGAGTATTCAGACCTGTCTTGTGGAGATAAAAGACATTCAGAAGTGATTTTAAATGATGTTGAAACTTGGCAAACATACCACCTTAAAATGTCCCATTTAACTGCAAGCAGAGGCAGAAAAATTTGATACTCAATGACTGATAAACAACTTACTTCCTTCTTTTACTTATATTTTTCATATAGAGAACTTTGTCTCTTTAAGAAGTGTCTCATCTGATGTAAGTCATAAGGACTTTTGTAAAATATTGGGTTTGTTCATAATCTTGTCAGAGTTTACTGAGGTGTGACTGCATTTTCTTAACAGTTTCAAGTCTATAGTTAAATGTTAGGACAATTTAATCTATGAATTTCCCTAGCTCTTTAAAATTTTTCTCATGGTGCTTTAGGGCTTTTCTGTTATCTTGCTAATCTATATCCAATCTGGGAGAATGTAATCTAAACTTCTACTAAATTTCTAGTCATTCTGAGCACAACTGGGATGCTGGTCTGGAAAAACCTTCCTTGACTATTACTGGCTGCTGGCTATTTTGGCAGTGAAAAAAAAAAGCCAAAAAGCTACCAGAGGTATTACCAAGGTAATCCGAGGTTTATCTGATTCCCAGGGTGAGAGACTGACCAGTCAATTTCTTTCTGATTCTTTCCAGCTTGTTGATTGCACATGCACTGCATAAGTCATGGTAGTTACCGAGCAAGAAGAAAGGTTTTCAGCACGCCACAAACATCATCTACTCAGCATCTTAATGCTTCAGTAAGTCTGTAAAAACACAGCAGTCAACAAGTCCCTTCTCTACCCTGCACACTGTGGTGAGAGCTTTGCGTGCATAACTGGCCATCTCTGTTTTAGATGAGGCAGGGTTTCTCCATCCCATTTTTCTGCTCTGTTTACCAGGCTGTGAGACGAGGGAAATAAGTAAAGGTATGGAAAGGAAGAGGAGAAGCAACTCAGTTCAGAAAGCTGACAAGGAGCTGAAGAGTAGGGATAAAGATGAAGGAACAAAATGAAGTGGAGCAGTAACTTCTATTCCAGACTGTCAAAGACTGAACTAGCTTAACTGGTTTTATATAGTATTAAGAAAAAAATATATATCAGAAAATCATGAGTCCACTGAAAATAGGAACTTGCTATCAGTGAGGATTCTTTAGTGTAAGAGGTATTGAGCAATTGCACAGCTTTATTTGTATTTATACAACATGCATGGTTAAGAGTTACTGCCTGCTCCTGATCAGTTTATATATTAAGGGATTACTGCAGATTTGTCTGAAGCCATCTAGGTCTATTACTGTCAGTTACACTGACATGTTATGAGGAATTGTTACAATCACAGATAGCATATTTCAATTAGTATTCCATAACCTTACCCTTTCCTGATCTTAGTTGTAGCAGAGGAGTTGGTTCAGCTCTTTGGTTTTATCAATGCTGTCCCCTGATAATTTTAGAAACTGCAGTTGTTTGGGACTTTGAAAGACCTTTTGAAAACATGGGCATATTTGTGTTCCAATATACCTGAAGAATACTCCAAGTGGCTCAGTAATTTGCTAGGATATAATGACACTTTAGAAGTTCCTTCACAACTCAGCTGTGAAAGGCATTGCAGGAAAACAATGTCAGTTTATGAAAAGAATTTGTTAGTGCTGTTAGGTACTTTCAATGTTCAGGGTTTATGTAAGAGATATATTAACACAGCTTCTGGATAGTGAGTGGCCACAGGGAAGTTAGGGTCAAATCTTACTAATAAGTGAACTTTCCTGATCTTGAGTGATTTAGAAAAAAGATTTTGTTCTTTACTTATTATTAACGCAAAATAATTTTCTTATTTTATAGACTTACATCAAATTATTTTCCAGCATTCCAATTTCCTTCCCTAAAATACAATGCATCAATCTTGACTCTCCTGATTCAGTAAAAGTAATACTGACAGCCATAATGTTAATATACCTAGTTATCATACAGTAAAATTTCATTTAAAGAGGTACATTTTATATCTCTGTGGCTTTCTCTTTCCCTCCCTAGAATTCTTGACATCTCTGGCGAGTAAGCTCTGGTGCTGGTGACTCACTGTGATTTTTGTTTCAGTAGCACTTCTGACAGCTGACATCTCTGAAAGTGGCTTATCCTTACTAATTGTCAAGTGGAAGGTCTAAATTAGGCCATAGTTTCACAAACATATTTAACTGCCATAAGGTGGTAATGTAAATGAGAGAAGTAGTCCTTTCCCTTCGGTTAGACCATTTATAATTTCCTACAGCATACTGGATTGGAGAACTAAAACCTCAGCGAGAATAGAAAAAGTTTATCCTTAACCTAGATCATTTTTCCATTCAATTCACACTACTTGAAGTACTATGGTGTGTTTTTCTTCTGATTCCTTTGTCTCTGCCATAGTTTCTAAGTTATGAAATAATTCTTATTAAAATACTTCCCAACAACAAAGAAACAAAGCAAAGAAAAAACCCAACCCTAAATCCCAGGAAAAAAAACCACCTCAAAAGCCCACAAGAAAAAATGTTAGATGTACAGAAACTCAGAAACTCAACACCATTATATTAGAACTTGCATTCTTTATGACTAATGGAAAACTTGTCTGTGTGCACCTAATATTTCAAGTCTCAGTTTTTCTAAAACTTTTTGTTCTGCTAAGAATATTTTTTAGGAAACACCATTGTATTGCTCCAAGCTGTGTCTGTAGTTTAGATGTGTCACCTCATAGCAAGTCTTATGTTCTTCCCTAAGTTTAATCATATTTAAAATATACTGAGGACCAGCCTTTAATAACATAGCTTTATTTTCCATGCCTCTTCTGCTGGTAGTTTTATAGCCTCAAAAGTGTGATGCAGAATTTCTTAATTTTGTCTTTCAGTCATTGAATTTTCAGTTCAGGCATTACTTTCTACAAAGTTTTGCCCAACAGAAAACTGCTTTCTTGTTCTTTCATCATTTTAGTCAGTCATCCTTTAACTTGTCACCTCCAAAGCAGATTCTCCCATGTATAGCTACTGATTTACCAGCCAGTCATTTAATCAGCCCATCAGAGAAGTAAAAGTGGTGTAGCTGATCAGCTTCAGTTCTGATTGATGATTTTTAAACCTGGATCCTTTGCAACCCTTCCTGGGACATATCTCTCCCTACCCAGTGTTGCCACAAATAATTAGACATAAGTATGGCTACAATGCAGTCCATAATTGTTATGAAGTGCCACCTCTTGAAATGTGCTCATTCTGGTTATTCCAGCTTCCAAAAACACTGTCTTCTACAGGTGAAGGTTAAGGGGTGTTGAGGCAGACTAAGTCAGCAAAGGCTACTTCCATTTCAGAAGAGGGCTGTGCTGCAGGTCTGTGTAGAGGAATTCCATCTGTTACTCTGTTGTAGTATATTCAAATATATTTTTGACTGACATGAAAATGTGCCTTGACAGAGGCAAAGTGAGGTGGCAGCAGGGTGGGTGTGTTAAGGCACAGGCAGTGACCTGCTGGGGTAGGAGGTGGACCCAATATTGTGGTTTGGCAACTACCATAGACAAGGGACAGGATAACTTGGGTACCTGGGAATTGTATAAAATCTGGGGTAAGGAATAAGATGATATCCACTCAGTGAATTTACTTCCACTTTAAAGATGACTTTCGCCTTTTGGTTGTGTGTCCCTGTTTTACTTATTCTGTGAAGATCTGTGAGCTTTTAGACTCGAAAATATTTTTTAAATGGTTTGATTGGTTTGCTTTCTGTGGTTTGAGTATGCATAAGTGATTAGTGAAGAATGCATAGAATCTGGGGATTAATATAATTTCCTCTTGAGGATTTGCATAACTTGAAAGTGCTTCATGCATAACTGCCTTTGCCATAGCCATGTTTTCCAAGGACTAGAAGAGATTTTTTTTAAGGAGCCTTTATTCAGTTAAAGATAAATCTTTGAATTCCAGAGATATTTTTATTAGGCAAATGACTCCATGACTTTTTTTACAAAACAGGCTGTGTACATGTTTATTTCCATGCAGTTGTATTTTTTTTTTTAAATTTCTATGCTAATTTTTTTCTGGTATTCATAGTCAAAATTAGGGATTTTTATCTTTTCAATCACTTCTTAATGTTTAACAGAACATAAAATAATAATTATATTAGACATAATCTCCCATGAGGTAGGGGTTTTTCATTCTAGCATCTTGCCACCCCACTCCAAATGGCTTTTTATCACTTTTGGCTGCCTCAGTTTATCAAACAGAGTCATGCCATCAGGAAGCAAACTCTTCCTATGCTGAATGGAAGGATTCCCACATGGTGATTTTTTAAAGTCATTGTGGTATAGTTATTTCACATTTGTGAACAACTTTGAGAAATTCTTTCTGTCTCAAAAGCTTTGTCAATCACTAAATTTCAGAAACCCAGCTACTAGTAACAATATACCTTTTGATAAAGAATATACATTAATATGCTGCTTTGAATAACCATTTTTTCTGTTATGAATATGTAAGCAATACATTTGAAAATAATTGGTCAGCCTAATTCATACATATATCATGTAACTATACATGCCTTGGTAATAGAAAAAAAGGACAATTTTTTAGCTTTAAATGATTTAATCAGAGCAGGACTCCCCTACAAATGAATAGAACGATCCTTCCTCATCTTTGGGCTCTCTGCCAAAATTCATGAGTATGGAAAAAAAAAATTAGACTGGAGGCTTTAAAATTAGATCTCACCTGTCTCTTCACAAATGCTAATAAAATGGAAGAAATAACTCACTTGAATTCTGGGCTCAGTGCCAAGATTTTGGGGGCTAGAATGGGGAGACTGTGTTGATTCTGCACTATGTGTGCTGAGCAGGGGGTTAGGTGTTGGAGGGAGGCTGCCAGCACGCTCTACAGCAGTTTGCAGGTGTAAGGACAGCAACCTTTTGCAGTTCGTGCTCTCAGAAATCCACTGATATTGTTGATGCCTTGAAGAGAATATTGATAAATTCAATGAATTTCTGCCTCCTTAGAGGCTTTTAGAATAAATTAATTTTATGCAGTCCAGAGGTATGAACTGGCTAAAATGTCTTCACTACACAGAATCTGGGAAGTGTCTGTATTAGTGTATTTAATAGTGACAAACCTGCTAGTGCTATTTCTTACACATGTAGGAACAGATTCTGATAGTGACTCTCTGTCTCTTGTGGGGTTTGTTCCAAGTGCAGAATGTAAACTAATTGAATAACAAACTTCAATAATAATAATTAAAAAAAAAAAAAAAAAAAAGGAGGAAAGAAAAAACAGGATAAAAAAAAAAAAAAAAAAAGAGAGAGAGAGAGAAACAGTATTACTCACAGTCACAATATTTTGGGGATTAAATTGGAGGGGAAAAAAAAGGCCCAGAATACTACCTGTGAATTTATTATTTCAAGGTGAATGGTAGACATGTGCTTATTATTTGTGTTTTGTTGATTTTTTTAAGCCAAAATTGAAAGGCTGATGACATGTGTCATGCAAAGCAATGCTGGTGCCTAGTAACTTGAGGAACAGCCAGGAATGGTAGCAAAAAGCTGCAGGCTGGTGGCTCCTCTAGTGGGTAATTGAGCGAAATGTGAAGTTATTCGCCTGTAAACAAAGCAAACAGACATTACTTTGAGCCGTGTTTTATTGGTAATTAAAAACCTACATAGTAGATCAGCTGGAGAAGTGTACATTTATACTTGCCATGTTGGGAGGGAGACATCAGGTTCAGAGAGCCTGAGACTTCTGTGTTATAAAAACAGGCTGGTTCCAATAGGTTCAGCTATGGGGAGGGACGTGGGGGTGGCAGCAAGCAGTGCAACATCTAAAAAGCCAAGTGCCATCAACATTTGGTGACATAGTTAGACCTAAGTGCATTTGTGTGAATCTGTGCCTTAACCCATCGCACTCAGAGTACACAGATACGTGGGAGCAGGTCTGCAGGAGCTCATTTCAGTCAGATTGATGTTATTTACTTGCCTCAGTGCAAAAACAGATGGGTATCTCTACAGAATGCTACCCTACTATTCCCATTTTTTCCATTATTTGCTTAATGAGAAAGACAGTGGTTTGATTTTGGTGGCTGTAATAGAGATAAGCCTGATTTGCTCCAGCTTTATTAATTGCAGAGCAACTGATGTGGAGGTGAACCTGTTGTCCTCTGGAATGATGTAGACACAGGGAAACCATTTCAGGTTTGGATTTTTTTTACTTCAGCATAGAATTTAAGAAGTTCCTTCTGTCTCCTGATTTTGCCATCCAAAGAATTACTGGTAAGTACAACATTGAATGAAGCATTCTGCTTTGTTCAGGTTTTCTTTTAAAAGGTTTTCATAGTTTTCATTTTATTACAGATGTATTTTAAAGGGGAAATTCAAAGAGGATGATTAGATATTACCCAAACATTCTATGTGCTGTCCATTACACTATGGCTAGACTCTTCATAATTTCAGAAAATGCAAGACGTGTTAAATGAACTAAAAATTATGGGACTAAAATGCAAACAAGTTAGTTTTCATTCACTTACTATGGCACTTAAACAGAGTTCTGCTAAATAGCATTTCCTCTAATACTACTTTCAGTATTTCTTGGTGTATCTTAAAAGTATTTTATTTCCTGAATTAATGTTAATTCCAATTAAAAATAGAGGATGCTACTTCATTCCACTGATTGAAAATGAGATAGAACCACTGTTTTAGCTTTAGAACATGAAGGCAGCAGATTAAATCTAGGAATTCAATGATTTTGAACAGTTACCATCTGATGGTTGTTCAGCAGCCTATGTGAAATGAATTAGTAAATTTCAAGTCTGCAATGCTGTGCTGCCTATCCTCTACATAAATAGACAGGCCAATTCTCCAGAGATGGCAGTCTGGCACCTCTCAGAAATTTTGTGTTTACTTACAATTCATTATTAATTGTTAAGTGCTAACAGCACACTTGATATTGTAAAAAGTACAAAATTACAGTCCCTGCCTGGAGGAGCTTTCTTTAGAAGATAAGCAGAACCAACATGTCCTTTACCTACACAACAAATACAGTTTTCTTTGTGTTTTGTTCAAATTCTCTTATACTTGGAGAATATGGGCTTCAAGGCAGGTTACACAACATTTCTTTACTGCCTTTCCTTTTACCCAGTTCAGAGTGAAGGAACTGTCAAAGCATGCCTGGCTATATGCAGTGTGACAGGTTTCACTGTTCAGAACAATTGGTCCCAACTGCTCTTATTTCTTGTGTAAGGTTTCAAACCACTTTTGAAAGCTATCAAATTTCACGTTAATCTCCTCAGGAGGAGAAAGAATGAGGTTCTGGATGAGAAGACAAGCCAGAACTGATGCATAGTGAATAGCATGAAAGGCATAATGTTACTTGGAAGGATCTCTGACAAATCTGTGCCCCCTTTTCCACAAGGCAGAAAGTTTTATGATTTTCTTTGGGGGGTGGGGAGAATAGGGAGTTAATAGGTTAGGCAAATGTGACATCCTCTTGAAGAAAAAAAAAAAAATACACTACTCTGCATTTTATAAATAGAATGTGTATGATTTTATTTGTATTTTTTTTTTCCTCAGGTAAAAATTAGTACATGGCACATTTGGGTTTTTTTGGTCCACAGCTATACTTGTTCCAATCCCTTTAATTCCAGAATCTCAAGCACAGTCACCAATTTTTGGAAGGCTTCATAAATAGTAACAAAGTGTAAAATGTAAAGATTTGAGTGGATGAAGGAGAATTTGTAACTAAAAATAAATGATAAAATTGAAGGAAAAATAGGCAATAGGAAGTGAATGATCTGAAGCATGTAGAGAAAGAGAGAGATATAAAAATATTCTGAAAAAATAGAGATAGAAAAGATATGTGATCGAATCACAACAAACAAAGCATCTCTACAACTGTTTTTGTGTAGTGTATGCTTTGCTTCTAAAAATCTAGTCTATGAATGAATCAGTTGCTTTAATAGGACAGCAGATTATAATGAGAAAAAAGAAAATATGATTGGAAACCATCACTCTGGGGGCTCCTAACTAGAGGGCAGATGAGGAACCAGGTCACAAGAAGTGAGCTGGAAGACTCCTGGCTTGGCTGCCTACAGATCCCACTGAAGCTGACCTTGAGTCAGTGCCTGGAGTTTGCCAGGACTATGGAAGTGCTGTCTGCAAGGAAGGGAACTGTCTTCTGGGAGGGCTGGTAGGTGTTAAGAGCTGCTCAGCTTCTTCTTGATCAGTGTGTAGGAACTTAGAGATCTTGAGATAATATTTTTAGCAAAACAGGTACTCCATGTATGCGGTTCTAAATATTTCCCCTTCTGTTAAATCAAAACTGTCTAGTCATGATCCTCTCATTAAATTCACAAATGGAAGACATACAGATGCCAGGTTCAGAAGAAATTGGGTAAGCTCAGCTCAGAAGAACTAACACACAGCCACTCAGCTCACTGAAATTTCACTTTTCACTTCAGGGCACCAGATTAGATCGTTGTCCTTTCTCTTACTTTCAGACCCTTTTACCAACATATTCAAGTCTATGTATCAATAATCTATTATAGAATCTGAAAGCACCACCAGTATCAACATATACTTTGCAATAAGTGCAGTCCAAAGGGATCTTGACAAATTTACATCTGTTTTAAGGAATAGGCCAGGAGGAATACCAAGCTGATACATGTGTAGCTTCTGTCAAAATGTGTTTAATGGGGGATGATCAACTGAAGAAAAAAACCGATTGAACTCAGAAGCTACATTAGAACAGGCCACAGAAGCAAATACGAGGTCTAGGATCAATATTTCAGACACTCTTCAGCAAATGTAAGCAAAACTAGCTTAGATACTGAATACTCTAGACAGCTTCAATGTAATTATAAAACATAGATAATTGGAAGTATTCTCCACATTTGAAGCTCTTGAATGTGTAGTCAGTTCTAAAATCAAGCATTCTGGATACCATCTGAGCAACATAAATTGTAAGTGAGAGGAATGAATCTTACTTTAGCTGTAATCATTTAGACAGAGTACTGAAGGGCAATCAACATCTACAGAGTGCTAAAAAAGAGTTTTGAATTCTCTGAAAGGTGGTAATTTGTAAACGTAGGCCTAGGCTTTTTTTCAACACACAATTTTTTTTTTAATTCCAACTTATTTTTGCATCAAAATGCTTGGGGACAACTTCAGGCATGATGATCCATAAACTCAACTGCTTCATATTAGCTGATTGAGATTTTTCAGTAACAGGCTAAGATCTTCTGAAATTTGCTTTGCTTTTCAAGTTACTGGAATATACAATGCATCAATCTTTTTGAAAAGAGAAATGTAGATGCCAGGTATATTCGAAAGATGGAGAGGTTCTTATGGTAAACATAGCATGCATATGTGCTTTCCTCTAGGGACCCTCCTAAACATAAGCTCACACATATGCATTTATAGCAGCTATAAAAAATGTCTGTGTTTATGATCAGTCCTTATGTCTCATGATGAAAAGAGTTCCCATTGACAGCATATTCCCTGTTCTGTGTTTGGATTTGGCTTAGACAGGATTTTATCTCCAAATCATTTGGGTACAAGCAAGGAAACACCAAGAAGTGAGGTCATAAGAAATACTTCCTGGAGTTCCTATACTACAGCATCTGCAGGGAAATCAGACTTTGTAACCATGAACTGCAATATATAAGAACAGAGTGACAGAGAAATACCTATCTACATTTGTACCTGCCATATGAAAAGAAAAAAAGGTTTTGAAAAAGCTTATTATTTGATAATTCCCTGTTAAACTGAATAATTTGGAATGTCTGCTCCAAAGCATAGTAGTTCCCAGCTACACTGGTTGAAAGAATTGGGAATGTAAGCAGGAAAGCATACTCCCATCACTTCCATTACTGAAAATCATTGTGCTCTTTTCTGAAAAGGGGTAGGAAAAATAATTTTAAAATTATGTTTGTAATGGTTTCAGACTTCAGCCTGAAAATGCAATCCAGAAAGCTAAATGTAGCAGTAACAGTAGGCAACTTCCCAGAGGTGCACACTGGGAATACCTCAGGAAGCAGTAAATTCTTCAATAGCAAAACCTTCAAGACAGATGAAAAGTGAGACAAGCCCCTACAAAAACCCCATCCATAGTTTCATGCAATGTTTTAAATTATTTAGTATTATAAAAGAAATAGAAAAAATACAATTTAAAAAAAATAGCAATCTTGGAATTACAAACTCAGGAATTTTAATTTACCCAAACTAGCACAATTTTAAGGCATAAAAGTTAGCATGTTTTACTATATGACATATTGCATTTTATTTAGCTACTCATTCTAGTTCTCAAAAAATTACATATTTGGGGGAATATATATTTTTTGCTACTGATGTTACTACTGGCATGATAATATTTTAGACTTAAGGTGTTATCATGCTTCTGAAGATTATAATTTTGTTTTCTTTCAAAAATTTAATAATTTGTTCTGCACTTTGCTTGTAGGATTTTGGCTTAAAATTATCTAAAACTTTGATAATTATTTTTCTAGTTATTATTATAAGCTTAAGGTCTTTTGGGAGAATGTCAAATTACATGTCTATAATTACTTTGACTCCCTCCAGTTTCTGTTCAATAAAAAATTAAGATCAATAGCTCTTGGCACACAGTAGCTATGCAGAGCTCCTTTTCTCTGCAGGCAAGAAGTTCCAGCCCATATAAATGATGAATCCTCATCCCCACAAAAGCTTGCATTAAGTTGTCTGTTATTTGCCATTCATCCACAGATTTTGTGAATCCTCTTTCTCTAATAATTATATATTTATGTCAGATAGAGTGCAAAGATATTTGGAAATAGGAGGGAGTTATTCTTGGGAGCATGCTGAAGGAATATTGGAAATGTTCCATAAGCTTAATACATTCTAACGGCTATTCCTAGCCAAGGGAACTGGTGAGTGTAGCACTTCAGGCCTCTGTTGAATATGAAGCATGCAAGGCACACTAGATCAGCACCTGAAGCAAGGTAAATATTACTGATGTATTTTAAACTATTAGAGGAACTGTGCTTTGTAGTGTGATACCATCTGTGTAAGAAGGCATGCCATCTTTTGCCATCTTTTATACTGTTCTGAGTAGCTTCAGGGTGACTTTGGGCATTTTTGTGGCACACCCTGGTTGTGTGTTGGACTTGGGTAAATTAAAAATACACAACTTGCTGCTCTTTTGCAGCTGCTGGGATGCACCAAACCCCACTTAATTTATGATTCAGTTTCATTGCCAAATTTCACCATATAATGCTTATGTTGGCAATGTCCAAAACATTTAATTACCATGTGCTTACTACATCCAAAACACTAACTTTGCATGTTTTTTCCTTAGGTCAGAAAAGAACTATTTTGTACAAAAATTATTTTTAATGGAAATTTAAAAATTTGAAGCATTAGCAAAATAGCAACACAAATATAACCAGGAGAGTAGAGAATCATTTAACTCTGAATTATCAAGAGTCATGCCTTAGCCACGTGATGACTTGCATAGGCCTGCTGCTGGTACTTGTTTCCTGTTTCAAATCTCAGTTAAAATTACAGAAAATACTTTCCTACCATTCCCACCTTAAGGAGCCACCACATTTCACTGATGGAGTGGCATGCAGTGAGCACAGGTGGGGATGTGACCCCCTAAAGTTTATCAGTAGAGGTCTGTGCTCTAATAATAGTCAAAAAAGGTTTGAGAGCCACAAAGCATTTCATGAGAATATTCAGTGTGGTGCAAAGGAAAACATGCAAATACAGACTCAGTGTTGATGGCACTAACAGTAGTGCTTGTGACTGTTAGGGGAAGATTGCATCTTACTGAAATAGCAGAAGAAAGATATGCTACACATCATTAGGACAGATGAGAAGAAAAGGAGTTAAGCAATACATTATTTTTAATATTCTGAATACTGTCTGTTGACATGCCAGGCATGGACTCCATGTTATTACTGTGTACCAAATGTTGAAAAAAATGAGATGAATCAGTAAGACTTAATGAACAACAGTAATATTCCCTTATTGTTATCACAACTAACAGCAAGTTTATGAAAATATGACATTAGTAATACTGGAGGATTTCCAATCTAACTCCAAATTTATAAACACTAGAGATCCCATTTTGAAGAACTATTGATTAGTTACTGGAATGTGAGTTCCAAGTAAAAATACTGAAGATATTTGGATTTGAAGACCAAAAATTAAAGGCTAAAGTGCAGATTATGGTAATGAACACAAAGATAAATCTTGTCAAATTGCTCTCTTTTTTGAAAATATTATAAATCTATTTTAAAAGGCAAGTGTTGAAACGTGTGTGTGGGGTGGGTTCTGTTACAAAATATACACTTTAAACACAGTTTAGATGCAAGTGATCAAATTAGGTGGGCTACAGGCTGGGATAGATTTAAAAATATTACTAATGAAGAGTTTCTGACTGGTATTCTTTCTAGGAAAGACCCTCTATAAATAAGTTATTTGGTGTAATTAATATTTTTGTCAGTTATGCATACTATGCTGTAATGTTTTTGATAGTAGAATTTGCAGATGACAGGAAGAAGGAAAAAAAGTTGATAAGGTTGGTATTTCAAGGAAAGCTGCATGGTCTGGTTTAAATATTGGAGTTGAAAACTCCAAATTTGAATGTAGTCAAATGAAAGGTACAAAAATTGTGACTTCAGAATGTAGGATTAGAGAGTTCATTTTCAAATGAAACAAGAATGAAAGATTTAAAAGCCAAAACCACCTCAGCATGTATTGCCTGGGCAAGAAGGCCAATGTATTACTGTGATGATGGGGATGAAGAGCAGCAAGTAGAAGCAGGGACATGAGCATGGTATGAGCTGGAACATGTGGCACTGAGGAGGCTTCTTTAAAATATTCTGCCTTTCATTCAAGAAGGAGTTTAATGGTCTATTAACAGGTTGTGGGAGATGGAAAAAAGTTTTTTGATGGACTGGCAATGAGATTTAAACCAAACTTAAATGTTAGTTTAAACCAAACTTAAATAATTCAGTTTTTGAACTGAAAAGAAAATTAAGAAGGACACATTAGGATGTTGGGTGGAGAAGATATTACACTGGGAACTCCCAAGCTTGTCTGAAAATGGAATATTTTCTAGAAAACAGAAGTTGATACTAGATGAGTCCACCTTGTAAAATGCAGTTTATTTTAGGTAAGTGTTGGAATAGCTGATATACAAGGCAGTGGATATAAAACTGATCTGGGCCTTTAATTCACATTCAAATCAAATTTCAATTCTTCGCTTCCATTGTACAATTTGTTAACTTAGCAATTCCTCTTTTCCCTTCATCATTAAAGTTTTTCCTATGTTTAATAGGAACAGTTCTGCTTTAAGATTATTTTTATAATCAAATTATGTCCTTTAGAGGTCATGAAACAACTTCTCCAGGATGCATAAATTAGTCTATATTCTGTTTACTTTTTTCTCTGAATTGCTTTGAGGAAGTTTAAATTAGCACTGGAAATTAGATAGTTTTCAGAATATACCTGCAGTCTGAAGGACTAATGGGAATGATCCAGCTGTATTTTTGTCATGAACTTGGCTTTACAGTGGTTATTGAGCTTAGGGCTACAGTTCAAGTCAGCAACAAAGGAAGGTGAAAGCCCTTAAAAACCTTTCTTTAACATATGATACATTTCATCTAGCAATCACTTACCATAAAGGCACTTGATGTGAGTTTTTGTCTTCATTCTATGACCTTTGTCACCCAATTATTTAATTTCCTTGTGATTCCAGTCTAAATAAATAAATTATGGTTTCATTAGAAGAGTAACTGAGCTAAATCCAGTGGAATGAAGCTGAGACTAAACATTCTAGCTCATGAGGCCTGAAGTTCTATGAAGAATGGTTGCTTATATTTTCTAGGGTTTTTTGGTTTTTTTTTGCCTAAAATCACTGCTTTATCTGAATGTGGCTGCAATTGAGCAAACTTATAATGGATTAGCATTCCTTTCTATATTGGTGTTTAAACTGCTTAAGAACAGCTCTTGGCAATGGCAGACTTTATCATACTGCTCCAATTATCTATTCCAGCAGACTCAGAGGAACGAATGGGGGGGGGGGGG
>WEIU01015308.1:263488-311365 GCA_013389925.1 Aegithalos caudatus
GGTAACCCTCCTGAAGCTCAAGCATCCTCACAGAAGTGCTATGTTAAAAAGGGAAAAATAAAATATTACTCATCCTCTTCTTTTAGTCTTAAATGAGGAAGTAATGGAAGTTCAGTGGAAAACTCAGTGTTTCCAGGAAGCTGGTGAACCAAAACAGAAATCCTGGAGGAAGGTTTGAGAGCTGCTTTTATGGGCAGAATATCCTATAAATGTTTCTGTTCTAGTTTCTAATTCTAATGGCACTTGGGGTCATGATTCAGTGGTGAACAGAGTGATGCTGGGTTAACATTTGGATGTGTTGTTAGAGGTCTTTTCTAGCCTAAATTATGCTATGATTCTATTCGAGTTCCACAGAAATTCTGACATGTTGTGAGAGAGAACTCAGTCTCCTTACCAGAGGACTCTGTTTAGACCTGGAGCTTTCAGAAGGCTTCAGCCAGTTGTTCTTAGGCAAAAGAATAGAGAGATTTGTATTGCTTGATTTCCTTTGCAAGTCCATCTTTGGACACAAGGAGACCAAAATCTGCATTTTACGAGGCAATGATTCAAAGCTGACATAAATTGAGATACTGGTTCTAGGAGGAAGATGGCTTCTGTCAGGACTGTGATAGGCATCCCAATACTGCAGTGTAAGCAGTTGAAGAAGGAAGAGTAGAAACATACCTTTCCCAAGGTCACAATGCCACAACTTCCAATAAAAGTTAAAAACTTCACTGTAGGTACAGTGAAGGCAAGAATTTTGCTTCATTAAAGCACCTTAAGCAATAGAACTTTCTGAATTCGCCTGAGGTGACCTGTTAAAAATGGGAACATAGAAGTATTTTCCCTTATTTGCCTCTAATGACTTAGTGATTTGAGTATATCCAGCTGAATCTTGAAGAATGATTGAGGAAGGGAGAACTTCTTCAGTAGATTTCTCTGATATATCATCGCTTTACAGTGCAGAATCAGCTTGAAAGAGATTAGCATAAAGAGCTAATATCATTTGATGACGAGGCATTTTAGGCATTGCCTATGTCTGTTTATGGCTGGTTCTGTTTGTTTGATTAACTCTGCTTGAAATCAAGCCATAGTGGCTTACAAGGACATTTCAGCTTACTTCCTCATGTAAGGGAAGGAAAAAGAGAGACAGCTACATCAAAAAGATGAGCAGGATAAGCAAATATAAAAGACTTTCATGTCTCTTCGTCCTGCAAACTTCAAAGTACTATTCTTGATTATGCAATTATTATGTTAATTTCTTTTATTTCAGAGTTGACTTAAATGAAAGATAAAATAATAGTAGCAAAAATAATACTTAGTCTAACAGACAAAACAAATGTTTTAAAACAAGGCATTCTAAAAGTTGCTGAATTCTCTTTAGATGAGAGAGTATTCATAACTGTTTTAACGCTTTTGTGAAGTTTTGCTAAGCTCAGCATTAGACAAAGGACCACTTAAGTATAAGTAAAATGTATATGCAAACCTAAGGTGTTGGCAAGGATGGATCTTGCTATGTAAGCAATAATAATTAATAATAAAGCGCTGCTTATCAATCAGCAAAGGGCTGGAACCTCAGAACCTGGGATTTGCAGAATATCAGTGACAGCCCCTGAATCCTCCTGCTCTACAAGGGACTATGAATGCACAAAGGTTTGGGACATCTGGTGAGTTGGACCACCGAGTCATTCAGCACTGAATGAAGGTTAATGTGTTTAGTACAAATGCATTATCCTAAAAGACTTATCTCATTTTACTAAGCTTTGTCTTTGGGTTGGTGAAGGAGAAATGAAGACAGAAGCACACCCTGACCTAGATGCCTGAACACCATCCATATTTATCTCTACACAGTTTGAAGGCTGAACAGTCCTTTGCAAATGAGAGCTTGTAGAGTGCAAGTTCAAAATTTGGATGTGGAAGACATAACCTGAAGAGCTTTGATTACTGCTCAATAAGTCCTCTGCAGAGACTTGAGACTTGAAAAGTTATCAGAGACTCAGGTTTCTTATTTAAGTAATTGTGAGCTCTTATATTGTAAACTATGCCCAAGTGACTAGGAACATCTTGGGAAGAAAAGCAAGAAATCAAATAATTTCCTGGAGGCATCCAAATGATGGAAATAAGAGGAACAAGAATACAGGAGCTGGAACAGTTTATTTGATGGGAATCAAAGAGATCTCTTGAAAACATTTAACAGGTCACCCACCCTTTTGTTACCCTGCAGTTATTAAGCATATTTCTAAAATTTGTGGTAAAGCAGAATACAAGAAGTATCACTTTTCTATAAAGAACTACATCTGAATTATTTTTATTTTCTTTCCAAAAATATAGACATTTCAAAGACTTGAAAAGACATTAAAACTTCATGGAAGTAGTATAGTTTGACTGGTCTGGGCCCACTTAAAGAAAGAAAAAAAATAAGGTACTTGGATCCAGAATGAAATTGAAGGGATGAATTTATGCCTTTTAGCTAAAAGTGAGTACTGATTGTATCTTCATGTGCTGCTGGAGGGGATGACCAGGCTTGCGAGCATGTTTGCTGTAGTAGGTCCTTCAGGATTTTGTGTTAGTCACTTCTGCATCTGTGTTAAATCAATATCACAAATGGTGCATGCTGGGGGCTATTTAGGGGAGGTTTGAGGAAAAATAAAGAAGTGGGAAAAAAAAAAAAAGGAACCTTATTGCTTTTAGTGCTAATGGTACATTTATTATGCTGAACCATAAATCTGTTTTGCCTGATACTGTTCTTAGTCATCAATAACTCATGGCTGGGTGTTCAAGGTACTACCACTACAATTTCTAGAAATGTTCTGATGAATGACTGACAACTTAATCTTCAAAACTAAGTGTGGTTCCTTTCCTGCTCTTAAGCTCATAAAAGCTAGTTTAGGGAGATGCTAAAAATAATTAAAATTTAAATTCAACATCCTGGAATCAGTGACAAGAAAATCCAACAGAAAAGCCTGCCAGTACTAATTATTTTCAGTTGATAAAGATCATTCATTTACTCAAAATAAATAGGCATATTTATTGAATGGTTAATTAACTGCTTTTTCATTTTTCAACTTTTTTCTTTCCTCCTATTTTTGCCATTCTCTTTTAGTATTAATATGCAAAACAGCAGATGGTTTTTTATGAGATAAGTGCAAAAATAGTCGCTTGGGAAATCAGTTTATAGGCACTCTCAGAGGTATAATAGGCAACCCTATAAATCTTACAAAGAATCTTGAAAAAGAATTTAAAGGACTATCATAGCCAGTTTTATTGTAGAGGAAGAGATCTCAAAGAGAAATGAAAAAAAAGTCCATGAATATTTAGATTACTGTGACCTTGACCTATTAAATGTTCATAGTTTAATTGTAGAAGGTTTTTATGCTTAATTGGATTATTATTCTTCAGTTATTTTCTAGGATAATGTATATTGTTAAATATCAGAAACTGCATGCAAGTTCAAAATTAGTGATACCTATCTGAGGAATATCCACTCAATTCAAGAATTCAGTGTTGACCTTTCATGACTGGAATACTTCATCATTTGGAGTAAAATCAGGGACCTTCTTGTAAATAGGTATTACACTAAATATTGTCAAATACTAAGGAAAGGAGGCTTGAAAGCATTGACACATCTTAACATCTAAATTATACAATTTAAGATGTTTGGAAATAGGACTGCTTTTTAAAATGCTGTTTAATTCAGTTGCAAGTTTGGTAAGGTATCATTTTAGGACAAATGGGTATTTAGAGATTTTCTTCTCCCTGTTTGAATATTGGCATTAGTTAGATACCAGGAAGTTTAGTCAACTAAAGGAGAAAAACATTCCTCTTTGACTAGTCCTTCAGTGGTCATCATTGTGATATGACTGGGTCAAATAATAAAAAATATATGCAGACTAAATTGATGTCTTGAGCTGCTTGATAATATTTGAAGACAGAAATCAAAAGCTTTTGCTACCTGTTTCAAAAAGAAGTATGTGATATACACTTACAGGTTTTGCTTACAGAAGTAGCAAATGCAGAGAAATGGCCAAAGTCTTCAGAGAGACTTGGGTAAAGGACTCCTATAAGGAATTGCCCTCCATTTATAAGACTATGTGTTATTGGGTCTAAATACAGGAGTTTATGTTTTTAAGACTTTGAGCCATTGTTTACAAATTTCAGCATGACTCACTTGTGCAGGTTGTTCAGGAACACAAGGGATAAATTATTTTGAGAAAAGAAAGAAAGGTCAGAGAAGGACAGAAAAAATGCCAAAAACCTGCACCACAAGATATTGTAGTTGTCTCTCCAGTCACTGATACCAGAGCATTTTAGTGTTTCAGCAGATCCCAAATGGAATCTATATTAGTATGAGCAAACCTCAAACAATGATTTATTTATGTGCAAGGCATCTTAAGAGCAAGGTGTCTAAAAAAAATTGTCCTGTTTACTCAAGGTTGTTGGCAGGAGTAAGGTCTATGAGATACTGCTTCCTTCATTTCAGCATGGAATAGAAAGACTCTTGTGGAAATAGACTCAGCAAGTAAGGGCAATTTAGTGACAAGCACTGCAAACCTCTATTGCTGTATTTTCCATAAAAGAAAAGGTTCAGAATTTGTTTCATAGGCTTACAGTCTTCTGTAATAATGAAACATTATCTTCGTAAAGTATGTAGCAGAAGAGTTTAGATTTTTTTACACTGCATATTAAGCCCCCAGACATGCATATTTTCATCTCCATCCTCATGAGGAGTTGTCTAGTCCATTCTTCTTTTCCAATTGGCAGATTTTTCTGTAATCATTTTCAAAAGACTACAGTTTGTAAAAGGATATTTTTCAAACTGCATTTGCTTTATTTACTTTGACCCTCTATCTACTGAGGCATCAGAAGAATTAATTTGCTAGTTGAGAATTATATAAACTTGACTTGTTTTCTTACCACTGTTAGGAGCTAGACATTAATACTCACATTACCACTGCAGCTGGCTCAGTAAGAGTCTTTTGCTGAAAGTCTTACGTCAGCAATTTCTGTATCAATTTGTGTTAGGTAGTCTTGACTTGCCAGCAGATCAGACCCAAGGAAAAATGCATATAGGAGTTACTGTAAACTGAAAAGTACTGTGGCTCAATAGAAGAGCAATCTGGCTACTACCTGAGAGAAGTAAAGAGTATTTCTATGCCAGACAAAATCTATGGCTTTCAGGTGTATGTTGAATGACAAAACTTAATGTTTGCAAACTATTACTCTGGATTGTCCTCATGAGAACAGACTGTGATGAGGTTGTCCTCTGGTTGGATATACAGTTAAAGGAAATATCATAGAAAATAAGACTGGGAAGCTTTGAAGGAATAACTGATTCATCATTTAGTCCAGAGTTGGAATCAGCTGTCTCAGATTTTTCTAAGTTTGCCTGAACTGCAACATCAAGTAAACTGTATATTGCCTTTGCAATGCTGCCAGCCAAATTTACATTCTGTTCATTTAGGTATTCTTTTCTATTCAATTTCTGTATATTGGCTTGGGTAACCTGTAGTTTACTAATGAATTTTCTTTATTTTTTCTCCCTGGTGCAGTCAATATTTGGTTATCTCAAGTCAGACTGTCCTGTACAGTGCCATGGCTATAGAGGCACCTGAGCTTGCTTTAGGTGAGTGCTTTGTCTACTTTGCTCTTTAGAGTGCCATGACCAAGAGAATTGCTGGTTTTGCACCTTTATTAAACTGTCCTTGTATGTTTCCAAAGCCTAATACAGGTCATTATATTTTCAGCTCTCAATTTACCCAGGCCAATTATGTAAACAGATTTTTTCTAAAGCAACCACTCTTATTTAACACTTGAAACACACCAAAAGTAGAGGTTGGTACATACAAATTATGTAAAGTTTTAATAGGGACTCCTCATTAGCAGCCTAAACCAATAAGTGAAAAAAATAAATGCACCAAGGTATTTTAATGTTATTTTCTGAAGATTGGAAAAACAGTGATTTCAAAATACAGTAATAATTGGGGTTTTAAAATCATTCTCAAATTATATTTTTCTTGCTTTTCTTTTTGTTTGTTTCCACATACTACTTAACCCAAGGTATTCTAGCTGTAGGTCTTATTAGTGATCTGCCTTTTTTATCAAATGCTCCTGATTTTCTTATATTTTTCCTTGTTTTTTAATTCTCAAAAAAGGAAAAAGGAAGCATTCAACAAGAGACAATAAAAATATATATTTTCAAATACCAGTTAAAACCAAGCATTTATTTTACCTGATCAAATTTGATAGAAACGTCATTGTAAGTTTATCTCAAAAGGGAAAATGTAAATTAAATAGATTTGGAAGACAAAAATTTGGATTATTTTTTTCTCTTTCACCTTGATTTTCTCTTTTGATATCAGAGCTCGAGTCATGTTAAGTCTGCTAAAGACATAACTAATATTAAGAGTCTGCACCTAACCTGACATCTGTAAACCCCAGTCAATGTTCCACATTGAGACTTAAAACTTTTCCCGACCTGTCTTGTAACGTTGCCACAGGATTTTGTGTCCAGTTGCATTTACTCTTGATTATGTCTAATCAAGCAGTCTCAAATATAACCACAAAACATCTTAGTGAAACCTTTACCTTCTTTTGCAAAGAGAAACTTTATCAATCAAAATACTCATTCAAGAATAATTTGTATATGCATTATATGTATTTAAGGCTCTTTGGTTACTACTGGAGCATTAAAATGAAATAAATTATGGAACAAAAGTTATATGCAGCAGTTTTCCTTTATATAAAGAGCTTTTTTAAACAAGGTTGTGTAGGTTTTCAGTGGCTGGCTGAGCCTGAATACTTGTTTCTCCTGTTATGCCCTGCACAGAAGTGCTGATACAACCCAAACAATAATAAACCACAAAATATACCAAGGCTTCTCTCAAGAAAAAAAAAAAAAAAAAAAAAAAAAAAAAAAAAAAAAAAAAAAATTAAAAAACCAAAATCAAAGAAGCACTAGAAATGACTGTAAATATCTTCATTTTCTCGAAAAATCAAACCTCTGTAATAGAAAGAGTTTAACCCCTGTAACACCATGTACAACAGGTAAAAAATGGTTACTTTCCAGAAACTAACGGGCATGCAGTATGATTTATTGGAGGGACTAGCGATTCCCTTTGGAAATTAATCCCAGACTTTATCTCATACCAACGCTTTCCCTGTACTCACCCCGGTAAGCAGTGC
This sequence comes from Aegithalos caudatus, assembly GCA_013389925.1. Classification (NCBI taxonomy): domain Eukaryota; kingdom Metazoa; phylum Chordata; class Aves; order Passeriformes; family Aegithalidae; genus Aegithalos; species Aegithalos caudatus. Next base: position 270,650 of record WEIU01015308.1, read on the forward strand.
CCAGCCAGAGGTGTGCAGGAGCAGCTGTGTCTCTCGGTGCTTTGCCTGCTGCTGCTCTCAGTCCTGCAGACCCCGTGTGGCAGGAGCTCTGCTGCCTTGGAGCAGGTACAGCTGCAGCTCCTGCACTCGCTGCCGGCCTCACATTTGTAACACCCTCACTCCTTCCGGTCATTCCTTCCAGGGGAGGAATGACACCAGCATTTCTGAGCTGTTCTTGTCTTTTCTCCCAGAACAGTCAGGGAAAGCAGACTTCGTGATCTCCATGCTAACTACCAGCCTGCCTGCTGCCAGTTCTCCCTACTTCTGCCAGTGATGACATTCAGCTTGCTCCTCCACACAGGATACAGCACTGATTCCTCATTATGTAAGGCAGTCTAGGTCAAGTGTAGGAGAGACACTGCTGGCCTGAGCAAGCTACTGGATTGCTCCCTCATCTTCATGGGGTCTGGAAACTGGATCCTGATCTTTGTTACATCTTCTTGGGTGAGTGTTTTTGCATGATTTAGATGGTTACTGTGCTGCTTTTCTATGCAGATAGCTGTCAGCCATGCTGTGAATTGCAGAGATAATTTCTTAGGTAAAACCAGCTCTGTCAGCATGATTGAAATAACATAGTAGTTCTTCTAGGCATCTCAGCTTTAAGACACTTTGCAAATAAATAAATCATAAATCGGGTTTGTTAAGAAACATCTTTTCTAGCCATGTGGGGATTAGTGTTAATTTGACTGATTAAGCAGTGAATGAAATCCATTTGCTTGAAGATAGTGTGGGAAATCATTATTGGATATTGCTATTAGCTCTGAGAGGTTTACTGCAGTTCTTGGCTGTTGCAATTTTTTTAGCCTTGCAAATTGTGCTTCTCCTATTAGACATAACAAAAGAAGCAAAAATTCTATTTAGTTTTCTTATACTCTATGGTTATTTTTTGAAGCAGCAATTAAACCCAGGATGCTATTTGCTATGAACTGCATGAATGTGTGAATCTTTATGCTTCTGAGATAAGCAAGTTGAATACTGCAGATAAAATTACATTTAGTGACTGCTCTGCAGACTGCCAGAATAGTACATGGGAGCTAGATTTATATTAGAGGGTAGCTTTTGTTTATGTACCATGTAGAATTTAAATATATTTCTTTGTATTTCAGCCCTGCTGAAAATCAGTCTGTAACAAAGACTAGAACAGGTTTGTCCTTAATTATACATACTGGGTATTGTCAGGTGCTGGAATGTCTGATCATACTGGAATGCAGTAGAAGAGGCCCTGGAAAGTAGCAGCATATCACTGATACTGCAGTATCATATAAGGAATTTCAACAAGGCTAGCTTGCTAAGGACAGCTAATAAATCTGAAAAGATTCTTAACACATTTGAGAGATTAATTGGAACACTTGTCTATATGTGCAGTACCTTGGACAGCAACTTTTGTTCTGTGGTACAGGGAGTCTCCACGGGACTCAGCAATTTTTGAAAATTAATACAAATTTAAGATATATAAAGGAATTTAAAAATACTGGGGAATGTATTGTAAAATACACCCAAACTGTAACAGAGAGGAGCTTTGGTCAGTATTGTATCAATGCACTGTATTTAACAGCTTACTGCCAAGATTTCTTTTAATATTAACTTTAAAATAGTGGTGTTTGTATTGAATTATGTTAATGAGTGTCAAAATAGTAAATTTAGAATGCAAAATTGTTGGCAATTTACAATAAGGCATTGACAAAATTTTCATGCCTAATAGGTAACTGCTCACTTCAAGTGTAAATGCCCAGATCCCTTAAATAAAAAAAATAAATTGGATATTTATATAAGGTTATGTATTAATATCAGATTAAAACTAATTTTGATGGGAAGAATGGAAGTCTGGAAGCCTTTTAAATATATTTTTTCTCCCCATGAAAAACTAGCTGTTTTTCACATTGTTCTGGAAATAACTAATAGACTTTAATTTCAGCACTTGTTTCAAAGTGAAGTGAATTGTTTTATCATTTTCTTATTATATTTGAAAGCTCTCTTTCCCTGGAAAAGAACTGCCAAGCAGTCAATTATCTTTTCATCATGGTCTTACCTTGCCAGTTACTATTTTTTTTATTATTTTTGTAATGACAGTCATATAGATCAATGCTGTGATTTATTAGATATACCAGGCTGCTGCCTTCATTAATTACATTGGGAAAGTTAGGTTGAAGAAAGTGTAGCACATTTTTAGTATCTTGATAACACCTCTGTTGCAATGCAGCATATTAGATTGTATAATATTTTATAGATACCACTTCAGACTTCAAAATACAGAAGTATGTCTTTCAAACAAACTTCAAATAATGGGATAGTATAGGAGCTTAGAAAAAAACTGCTAGGTACCATGAATTATTGCAATGATGTACTTCACATTCTTTGTCTCTTGCTGCATGAAGTGTTCTAAAATAGTTATGCTATTATATATGAGTACACTGTGTTCCATCCCATTTCAAGTGTGGGTGCTTGAGGTATTTTCTTACAGGCTCAAGGAGTATTAATAACATATCTATTCAATTAGAAGGAAAAAAGCCTTATTGTCTTTAAATGTATAGTGATCTTCTGGAAGTCTTATTTTTATTTTTTGCGTCATGATTCATAGCAGGGCACACAGCACTTCTCATCATAGCAAACTGCAGATATTACAGTAGGATACAAAGTGCTAGAAAATGGTGTTTCCAGTGTGTATCCATATATCCCATATTTTGGTATATCACTTTGGGTTTGAGAAATTGAACCTGAGCTGTTAAATATGTTTTGAACCCACTACAATGCAAGATATTGGTTGTTAGTGGTCAGTGCCTCCTCCTGGTATTTTCTGTGGTTTACTGGAATTGTTCAATCCATGGCTACATCAGTAGCTTGCTTTCAATATTCTTTATATTTCCTCAAATGACAGTATGCAGCTGGATTTTCTGACAAAGTTTTCACTTTTTCTCAAAGCACTAGAATTTTCTGTACTGCAAAGAAGTTTTTTTGCTCTCTTCATAGTTATGGAAATTTAGACTAAGAAGCATGGAAACAAAACCAACGTGTGCCAAATAAGTTATTCAGATCTCAGGTTTTATCTGTCCATTTTAGTTGAACAGTTGAGATACATACTGTGATGACACACATATGCTAAATAAGTGCTAAATTGAAAAGGAAAGACTAAAAATATTAGTTTTAGTTTATGTCATGTAACAACTAAATATTACTGTAGTAGTATAGTTGACAAGCTTTCCATGTAAGTTTGGGCTCACAAATGCAGATCTTTCTTATCTAGAACTGCCAACTTTTACTTTGCATCTAGTACACAAAAATATTTCTAATGTGAAAAAAAATCTGTTGCTGTAGAAATGTGCTTTACCTATTCTGAAGACAGCTGTTTAGAAGCTGGCAGATGTGCTTTGTTTCTTGTGCAAAAAGTTACTATACTTTTTATTCCGAGGTTTTCCTTGCTCTTCTTTGAAACTGGTTGGATGCAGTCTTCTGTGTTGCTAGAGTTTGTCTCATTTTTCAGGTCCTGGGTCTCCATTATGATGTTTTCCCATCCTTAACTGCTTGGAGAGCACTTCTGTGACTGCAGTACAATTGTTTCACAAGTTTAGAAAGAGAAAAATGTGCCTTGGATCATGATGTCCACCATCTATTAGATTAATTACTCCATTAGCTGTTTTCCACACCCACTGTAATTCACTAAATTCATTGCTAGAAAACTAGAAAGACATACTGTAAAGGATCAAGGGAGATTTAAAAAAAAAATGTTTTGGTAAATAAAATATACCTCATGAACTTTCATGAAAAAGACATATATATATTGCTCTTAACACTTTATTAACTGAACATACCGTTCTGAATTGTTGCTTTTGGTTTACTTGTCATGGCTGAACGTCTGAACTGCTAAGGTTAATTTTGAAGGTTTCTCTAGATTGTACACAACTATGTTGCAGCAAAAAAATGCTGAAACATAGTTGTTCATTGCAGCAAAAATGCTGAAGAATAGAGACAAATAAACCTACATTCATTTTTAAATTCATTTACACATCATTAAAAGTTCTTTTCAGAAAGGGAACAGTGCTACAGAGGGGCACTAGAGAAGGCCTTCAGATGAATCCTTTCATGTGCTGGAGAATAGCACTCTCCTAATGCCTGGTGATCACTAAGGCTTATGAGCCAAAAACTTACTGGGCTGTTCTTCACCAGTGCTCTTAAATATTAACACAGTGTTCCTGAGGTAGGACTGGTCAAGATTTATATGAGGACAAGTGAACCACAGATGCCCATTAAGGCAAAGTTACCAGGTCTGCAGAATCTGAAATCTGCAGGATTGCAATCTCATGGCTGCATTGGAAGTTTGCCTGGCAGCTGTGTCCCTGCTGTGCCTGTCATGGAGGGATTTTCCTGGCACCTGGTGGGTGTTTGCTTCAGCCCATGGCCATTTTCTCCTTGGGCAGTCAGGGAGGGATTTGTCACCACACCTGCATGAAGAACTGCTCCAAGATGTCCAAATGCAATGCAATGAGCATCCTGGACTTGCTTGGTTTTGAAAATGATTTCACTAGCTATTAGCAGTTTACTAGTTGTTTACATATGGTAAAAAAGGCAAATAGATTTTGGGGAAGAGAGGAAAGGGAGACCATATTTTTATTTACTAACTTCCCATCTATCTTAGACTTGGAGCATCTCTGGTTGAGAAATCTCTACGTTTTTTGTTTTCTTCTTTTGTGCTGCAATATATAAGAGTAGAAATGCAAGAATTCATGGGATTCTGCTCTTTAGAAGCTGGAAAGCAGTTGCTGTTTCATTGATCAAGTCTGACTCAAACCCCATAACAGACAACAGACTGATTCAAGAAGCCACCAAAGAAGCTTGTTAAGATAATCAGAAACTCTATCATTTTTCCTGACAATGTAAGCTGCTGGAGCTGAATTTGAGCACCTAGTTATACTGTGAGCAGGGAAATTGGAGCCATGAGAAACTTGCTTGGAAAAATTAGCTTTCAGCATTCTGTTTATAATACTTGAGATTTCTAAAAGTCAGTGGTCATGTTAAGCATCCTGTGCTGAAGTCCTCATGATGCTTAAAGAAGGAGGTCTTAGTTCATTTGTTCCTAGTTTAGTGTTTAATTTTGTATTGTTTATTTCATTTCAAAGTGCAACATTAGAAAGGAACTATGTCTGTAACATGTCAAACGTGTCCAGCTTGTAACAAAAACTGAAGGGACTCATACTAAAAGGTCAAGTTGAAGAGCAAATATTTTAACTTTTATCCTTGTGATAAATCTGTGTTTATAAACCCCAGGCAATCCATCATTTCCAGAAACATCCTCCATGAACAGAAAGATTTCTGGGAATGATCAATTGTCATCAGCAATTGTATCTGAACATCTGTTTAGTATTTAAAATTTTTAGGCTTCTGAGTCAGGTGTTACTAGTGCTACAAAGTCATTTGTCATCTGCCAATGCTCTACATGATCCTGAAGAACTTTGCAGGTATATGTTTTTCATATACATATACAAATGCAAAATCTGCCTCTAGAATTGTACCTAAAAAATAGCCAAACAGTTGAACTGTGTGCTACTGATTGCTAATATTATGATGATTTAAAGCTCCTTCTGATCTTTCTGACCTGAAGATCATAGATTCCTCTGCTTTTGGGTAAAGGGGAGCTGCCTGGGCCACTTAGCAACCTACCTGTAGTGCCAGCAGAAAAGCTAAATTAGAAACTAGTGATCATGACAGCAGTGAAAGATAAAAGCATGTGAGGTATTTCTAAATTAGAGCTCAGATGAATTCAGAGGAGACAAGTTGAGTGGTTGTGTCCAGTTTGGTCTTGCCTTTTCTATGTCAGCATTTTAGTATTAGCAATTGAATCTATTATGGTGTGTTTAAACTAAATATTTAGTGTCACAAGCTTGCTTGCTGCATCCTTTTAATCAATGCAATATTTGAAGACAACATATTGTAAAATTGTGCAATTAGATTTCATTATTAGAACAATTTCTCATAACATTCTGTACTGATAAATGCTTGAAAATTAGGTGTTGTACTGAGAGAATTCCAAGTGCTTCTTGTGAAGGGACAAGCACCTCAGGTCACCACTGGGAGGTGGAGAAATTCTGATTCACGTAACTTGGATTCAAGTAAATTTTAAGCAATCAAAACATCATGATATATAAATACTAGAAAAAAATAACCATATCAGAATATTAGAATTGACTCCAAGGCATAAAATTCATGAAAGCTGCTCGGGGTCACTGAATCAGAACTTAACATTAAGTGTCTGTTATATCATAGGTATGCCTCATTGCATACAGGTATTAATTAGATTCATATTCTTCTGTCTTTACATGCAGAAATGGTATTGAACAATGGAAGCAATGCAATGTTATTTTTAGCCCTCCTTCCATGTATCTGTTACCTTTGCAGTCACTGCCTCCTCTTTTCCTTTCCTACCACTCTGTGCCCACCCCCCTCCAGCATGGCAGGCACTGGGGCTTTCACAAGTGCTCGCTCATGGCCATCCGCTTTTATTTTCACTCGTCAGTAAAGCAAAATGAGAAGTATAGAATGCTGCCTGATTTAGCTCCAGCTGAGGCTGATCCAATGCAGATGGGGTTCATTGTGTTAGCAGTTCCCGTTACTGTTACTTAGCAGTCTGAATGTTAAGAAGGAGCTTTTTTGTCTAGGTTCCAGATTTGGCTGCGCAGCTGCCATCGGGATCCAGGGGAATGGATAGAGCTGACGCGGCAGTGGTGTACCAGGGGCGTGATTAGCAGGGCCGGCTGTGAGAGATGCTCTCGTCACGGGACTCAGGCACAGGAACCCTTGTTTTTGGTGACCGAACCCATGACTGATGAGGTGGAATCTACCAGCCCTCCTCAGTGGGCAGGTGTAAAACGAGACAGAGGACAGGTAGCTGTCAGGTGTGACATGCCAGAGGCTGACCTGGAAAGGTTTCTGGTGCTTTCCTAAGGGCTGACACTAACGCGAACTGTTTCCTTCTTACGTTTCAGAGACATGTAATTAACTGAAAAGAAATTAAAATTACTGAAAACTTTAGCTTATTTAACACTGGATAAAGAAATCTACTTCTCAGCACTATCCCTGCCCTTTGTTCCTCCCTGAAGGAAAACGGGGTTGCGGATTTTCAGTCTCGTTTAGGTCAGGAAATGTCTAAAAAAGCGATCTTTTACAGCCGGTTCTTTGCTTTTGCCGATAGATGGGGCTGTCCTTTAAGGTGACGGTTTAGTATCTTTTTTTTCCCCCCTTTCTTTCTATCTTTATCNTAGAGTCAGCCTCAGAACAGGAAGCCGAGAACGAAGCAGAGGATACTGCAGTGATCTTTTTTTTTTTTTTNTCTCTTGCTCTTTTTTTTTTTTTTTTTTTTTTTTTTTTTTTTTTTTTTTTTTTTTTTCTCCCCTTCTCGATGAGAATGCAGCAATTTATAAACACTTTGTAATCTTTTGGAACTGAGAATCTAACCAGCTTTATTAGCATTTCAAGCATTTCATCATCACTATCTCTTGGTTTTGTTTTTTAATTTGGGTTGGTTTTTTTTGTTTTTTTGTTTTTTGGTTTTTTGGTTTTTTTTTTAAATGCTTTTGACATCCCAGTTTTATCAGGTAAGCCAGGAGGATGGTAAATCCTAGACCTCAGTGCATTTATGTGAGCAGTCAGCATGGACCCCCCACCCGAGCCCCCCTTCCTTTTTTCTTTTTTTTAATGCTTGCTTTATAGTTATTGTTAATCATATAATTAAGGAGAACTTTGGGGGTTTTGCTTTAAAAATGTTTTTGAAACTGCAGTTAGTTCTTTTTGGCATCTCAGCATTTTGTTACAAAATATGTTTCAGTGGCCTTATATTTTTTGGTGTTTGACTTTTTGCTGGGGGATGATTTTGGTTAAATTATTATTGCATATTTTCCCCTGAACTTTTTGGAAGATAGCAGAGGTCATGTTGTTCCTTCTCTTCCTTCTCATTGAAGACATATTAAATCTAAGGCAAGTACTGAAGGATTGTACAGTTTTCCTTCTCATAGAGAAGCTCTGCTTAAAGGCTAAATGCCTCACAGAAATGTTTTAGCAAAGGAAGAAAGGCAGCCCTCTCTTTTCTCTCTCTCTCCCCCTGCCCTTAGTCTTTCTGATCAGGTGCACTGCTTGCAGCTCTTGCTTTGATTTTACAGACCAGGACTGGTTCTAATGCTGTAGATGTGGCTCGGTTCATAATCTGAACCGTCTTGCTTTTTCAAACAGCACAAGAAATTTGCCAGGTGGACTTCAAGCTCTTTCAGCACCTTTTCTCAAATGGATTTCTTCTCTGCTGCTTGTCTGAGGTATGTGCTTAAAAGAATCCCACTGTACTAATTTACCTGGGATTGGGCTGTTTGTTCAGCCCCACTTTGAGAAAGCTGTTGTTACTGTCTCAACAGTATTCAAAAATGGATTGGTGTTTTCTGAAGCTATTGAAAACCTCTCCGACTGTATTTCTTCCAGAAATGCTTATTTTTTGGTTATGGTGTCAGACTCCTGAGCTATATTGGCTGATGTTAGTGTTGCATTTTTTGAACCTACCATGTTTATTGTGTTTTTCATGCCTGACCAATCGTTGATGTCAAGTACAAAAGAAAAAAGGCTGTGCTAAAAATTACTCTGAAATCTAATGCAAAACAATAACAGGATTGCTGTCAAGACTGACACCCTGATACTTTATTCTGTTGAGCGTGGTTTGTGTGATCTTGAATATTTGCTGAAGTATTTAGACACAGGGAAGCAAGTTGAAGACAGGCAGCTTTAAACTGGTTATCCTCACTTTGTCAGAAAGTTTTCATTATTTTGAAGAAAATATCAAGGGGAGTGGTAGAGGAAATTAGGGGAATTAAGAGCTTGCATGAGGCATAGTCTAACCTGAAAAATTCCAGTGAAATTCTAGGAAAACAACAGCAATTTGGATACCATCTGCTACCAAGAGTAAAGAATTTTAAAGGTCTGTGATGACTTACAGAAAAATTATACAGATAAATGTATATCAATAAAATACATATACTATCAGCTATCTGAAACAATACTTTATATAGGGGCAAGGGTAGTTTATTACTGATCACTGACACCTTTGTTGAAATTATCATATAAAAACCTAAATTTCCTTTGAAGTTTCAAAAGCTGTAGAAGTTTCAGAAGCTGTAATCATCAACAGCTGAGAAGCTAAAAGCAATTACAGGCTCCTTTATTCTTAAAATGAAGATGGCCTTGAGCTAGAAAACCTTCACAATATTTATGAAGATGGACTCAATGCACTACCCAATGCCAAGGAGTTTAAAGGACAACTGGCTGTTTTTGGCTTTTAAGGATGGCAGTGCTGCTTCTATCCACATTGCACTGCATCCTTCCAGCATGTGAATTCTAATTCCAGAGCTTTGTGCATTCATGACAGAACACAGCATATTTAAGGGCAAACCCACATATTTAGCATTGAATTTTGTCCCTTAAATTATATTTTACAAATCCTTCTCTATTATTTTTGGCTGCCAGAAACTGAAGAACTGAGATTAACTGTGAGTGTTCTTCTGCCCTGAGTTATGAGAAATAGTCTGTTAATAATTAGAAGTGGGTACTTCGCAAACTCTTTTCTGTCTGCATTTAGAACTGTGACATTCTTATGGATTAATTTTATTCATTTTCTGAACTCCAGACCCAGCTCATCTGCGGGAAAACTTATTGGGTCTTTTGGACTAAATATCATGAAGAAAACTGTGGATTGTTTTCAGTAACAGAATCATATTCTGCCTTCTTTTTCTCCATTGATAACAGCTTATGTAGGTGGGAAGCAGTGGGATTCCTCAAGAGTTCTGTATTTGGCCTGTAGATTTTCTGTTGGTGCCAAAATGACTACAGCAGAAGAAAAACCAAATTAAAAATTGAACAGTATTTATTCACACTTCTAAACTGAGACAATCAGTGTTATGGAGACAGTATGACATACTAGAGAAGGAATACCATTAGGCTTTTTTTAGCATAATACTTTAGAGCACTTAAGAGATCACATTACTACAAGAGAAAAAATCCTAAAGCTGAAATATTCTAAGATGTGGGAAAAAAGAACCTTTGAATAAATTTGAACCATAAAAATCTACAGCTGATATTTCTGACCTAATATTGTAGGGAGATGGGAATGTCATGCCAATTCTCAAGCTGTTTTTTTCCCAGAGTTCAGCAGTTCTGGTATGTTACTTCCATTTTTCTAGTTGAAGGTTTAGTCTTTGTAGATTTCTATCCATAAAAACACATAGAAGTTGGATGGAAACAACTGAAAATTTGGTATGAGTGAAGAAATTAATTAAATAGTAAATGTGGACATAGAATCATCACTCTGTCCATACTGGGGTTGGTCCAACTTCTGTAAAATACACTGATGACTTTTTATACAATAGTAGTAATATTAATGGAAGAATCACTGTGATGTTTTACTAAATACATGGGTGTTCAGTGTTTTCAGGATTGCTGTCTTTTACTGATTATTGAGTCGTTATTTCTGTCTCTTCCATTTTCACCAGTGAGTGGTGATTTCAGGTCCCCTTTTGTGCTCTTCTGAAATTCTGTTTGGTTCTGTAAAAAAAAGAATTGATTTTATTTTGCACTTGTTAAAAAAAATCTGGGTAGAAGCCTTCCTTGCCATATAAAATACCACTTGAAAATCCACAATTCTGATTCATCCACCCTGCTATTTATTGTTGTGATTCATCAACCCCAGAAGTTCTCTTTCCCCTTCCTCTTTCTGCTATGAAATTCTCATTATGTTGCATTTTCAGAAGCCAAATTTCCATTGCTTTCTCTCAACAGTATCTAGTGGATCTCTAACCATCCTTCCAGGTCTCTATTTTAAAGTGTTTCCATCCCTCTTTTTATTAATTTCCTTTTTTATTTCACAAGTCTCTGAGAAAAAGACAAAACCACTATATTTTTAGTCTCAGAAACATCCAGCTCAGTTTGAGCTTCCAAGATCTATACCTTCTAATTCCCTCTATCCTTGTAATTTATATCAGTACCTTGTAAACATGCAGACTGCTCTTCATCTTTCTCTTACTCCTTCAAGATAATAATAAAAAAAACCTGATAATCATCCTCCTGGTAAAACAAAGCAAAACCAAAAAAAGCCTCAAATCCTGTCAAGGTCAGAAATAAAAATTTAGGAGTAAATGCAAAGGGTTGTGTGATTCAATTTTTTATTAACTCTGTTTAATAATGGCATTGGTCAAAAAGGTCAAATCTAAGTAGCAACTACGGTTCTGTTACCAAATATTGTTTCCTTCAGAATGAGGAAGCTGTAATCTGAGCTGTTGATGATTACAGCTTCTGTTTCCTTTTTTTTTTTTTCTTTTGATTTGAAGTGTTTAATTTCTCTGTTTAAAAAATATTGTTGAATTTATTTGTTAAGAGGAAATCATGATGGAGGAATTTCTGAATGCAGATGATTGGTGCTCCTGTTAGGAATGTCTCAGCAAGGCTCTTTAAGTAGCTTTGCAGGATCCCTGGAGTTAGCCCGCACATGAACACAGAAGTGAAGTGGCTGGTGGATCGTTGGAAGCTGGATGCTTTGTTCCCTGTGTCCACAGTGGGTGGGACAGGAAATGAAGATTGAAGTGGGCTCACCCGGATGAGATATGAGAAGAAACATTTTACTAGAGCAGATAGTGCAGAGCTGCAATAGAATGCCAGAATAATCTGTGGGATTTGTCCTGAAGGTCTGTAGGAAGAGGTTAGATGAAACAGCTGTTGGGAAATAGGTATAACAATCTTGCCTTGGGCAGGGAGGTGAACTAGGTGGCCACTGATCTCTTTTTTCCAACCCAGTTTTTCTGTGAGTCTACAAAAAGAAGTAGATATCTGAGATATAACAGACAGGGTACAATAAATTATATAGGGTCCAAAATAAACCCACTAAAAGCTATCGTCACTAGGATTGCTTAAAAGCATATAAACATCCTCTGAAAACATTTATCCTATGGCATATACCCTCTGCAATGCTTCAAATATATCAAGAAAGAGCATAAAATGGGTCCTAAAAAAGTTAATGCCTTAGTGTTTCTTTTAGATTACATGGTCTTTACTAGTGAACCATACCAAGTGTGTGAATACAAGGGGTAGAAAAAGAATATTTGCAAATCTGATCAGATTTACATACTGTCTAGAGAATAGTACACATTTAATTAAGAAGATTTTTAAATTGATAGTTTTTCTTTTTAGAAAGAACTAGGACACTTCAGAATCTGATTAAATAAAGTAAGTGTACCGGAGCCATTTCAAAGTTCTATTTTTAATGTTCATATTCAGTATTTTTCACAGCTGAGAAACCCAGTCTGATACATTTATTTTCTAAAATGAAACCTAAATAATTCCATATATATATATCTATATATCTATATCTATATATCTATATCTATATATATCTCACTTAAAATATGCAGTGATGGATAGAGACAGAGAACTGTTCAGAACTCCATACTGGGAACACTGACAATACTTAATTGAAAAAGAAGTTACAAACCAATTTAATTTTTTATCTTAAACAAGAACTATGTGATCCAAGTGTAATCTAGAAACCTTGCATCTGGGTATTATTGCCTTCAGTTCAATTTATTTTCTCTACACATGCTGAGGGGATAAACCAGAAAGGATGACCCTTTATTATGTTTCCATAACTTCATATTATCTCAGAACAAAATATTACAAATCAACTACTCTGAATTAATGAAGAATTTTCTCTGAAAGAAAAAAAAAATACTCCAAGAAAAAATATCTGTGTATTCCAATGTATTTTTTCTTACTCATTTTGGCTCAGACTAAGACAAGGACTAACTGGCATTGGGATACCCTGTGTCTGCAAGGGTCTTGTGTTTACCAGTGCAGTGTCTGTTTGCAGCCTGTCAGCAGGGTACTGCTGAGGGGAGCTGACTCTTGAGGCATGTTCCCAAACTCCTTGGGAAGGTGCTAGGAGGGAAACTACTCACCAAAATGAGAGAAAGTTGCACCAGGATCACCTCTTTTTTTGCAGACAGGGGATTGTGTCCCCAGATCCAGGCGTATTTCTTACCACTGATTAATTTATTGGCTTTTAAGCTAAGGAGCAAACAAAATAAATATTGTCCATATAAATATATGTAATGAAAAATGTATATGGTTACCTAGGAGGATATAATTAAGTTTTATTGAGCAGGGTTTTTTTAGAATATGGTTTTAGAATAGGCTAAGTAAATCAACAAACTAGTGTAATATGTTCATTTAATAGATGCAAAATGTTGCAACTTCTGAATTAGAATTGTGAAGGAAGCAGTACAATACTGTCTTGAGTGTGCTTTAGGTACAATTTATACTTGAAAAAAAATCTGAAATGTATATTTTCCTTTCTTTCCATTAAACTCAATGTTATGGAGGGAAACACATTCAGAGAGATTAATACTAATTAGAAAATCTTAATTGTAGTGTAGAAGATTATTAATAAATACAGGAAATGCAAAACCATTTTAGAAAACATCTTGCAAAATGAGATGCCAAACTGGAGTGACATTTTTATAAAAATTAATAATTCTGAATATTTGCATGGAAACCAGTGTACATGAATCATTAAAAATCCATTACTATTTAAAAGTAGACTAAATTGGTTTTGTTTAATGAATGATGAATATATATATATATATATATATATATGATGATATATATAGGGTCGGAGAAAAGTGTATGGAAAATACTTAAAATATTCTGAAAAATAGTATACTGCATAGCACTGCTTCTGGAACTGTGGAGTTATGTAAAATTATGTTTTCTAGGTACACCCAGATTAAGAAAGCTTGCCAGCTATTATTTCAGGATATTGCTGTCTGCTTTTTGATGGCAATTATAAAATTGCCTGCAACATTTTATAGAAGCAGAATTTCCACCCACCTGAGCTACATATCTGAGAAAATTTTTGCAAATTGTCTTTATTCTAACACAACAGCTGATCTTCAGAGCTGCCTTCCCTCCTCAGCCTTTATGAGCCTCTAATACAAAACCACATCCTAGGAGTGCTGGGTGGAGGCTGTCACCAGCCTGTTCATTTCTAATTAGGAGAAGCTATGCACCAACAACAAAAAATGAGATTATGAATATAAATTATAAAATATGTGATGTCTATATTAAATATATAAAATTATACACCTATTTCTTTTAATAGAAATATAAATTAGAAAATTTGCAAATGCTAATGTAGGCATAGTGTTGCATCATGAGGTATGAGGAGCGTACCTGCTCTGAATTGTCATATTTTATGGGTGAGACATAGAGTAGACAGAAGTTATCAGCTTTACTGATACAGATGTGCAAGGAGACTAGGAAAAATAGTCTTATTATTATGAGTACCTTTTAAATAGAAATCCAGTTGAAGATTACTTTTACTCAATTTTTTAAGGCTTTTATATTGAAATAATTTTTGAAACTGCTTTCTTGCAACACTGGTAGAAGTGGTGCTACCACTTTGTTTCACACCCAAACTTCAGTGACCCAGGGAGAATTGTTGTCTCCTGTGCTCTGCCAACAGCACCTGCCCAGGGTATGGCTGCAGTGAGCTGACAGTGCCCAGCAGCCTAGAAGGGCACACACATTCTGTGGTGAGTTTTTAAAGGACTGATAAATTTTACATGTACTGCCAATCCCCAGGATTCTCAGTTGCTGGGAGCTCTGTGCCTGCAGCCTGGTGGGAGCTGTTCTGCTCTCTCTCAGTGCAGCTGGTGGTTTTGCTGTGGGTTGTGCTGTCCAGCTGCTGCACAGCCTGGCTGCAAGTCTGTCACTTGTGGCTATTGACCTCAGACGTGCCCTCTGCTTTCCCCTCAAGCAGGTTTCTGTACATCTGTGAAGTCCAAGTTCAGACTACTACTGAACCAGCACTAAATAATACTTAATGGTTTTGCTGGGAGAGACAAAAATGCTTACTGCCCGAGAGTAGAGAATGATAAATTATGAGATGTGCTAGCAAGAGAAAGCAAAGTAGCTGATACAATACCAGCTCTCTTATGTCTGCATGCCTAATTCCTAGACAATAATGAGTTTTGGGGGAAGAGAAAAAAATAAAGGCTGAGGAAATGCAAATTAATCAATTTTTTTTTAAATGCAGGGCAGTAGTAAACACCAAATTTTATTCTTAAAAGCTATTTCTTTGTTCCAAAACAATCTGTCTTCTGGATATTAAGCTTTATTTGACTCTCTAATAGTGTTTTATTCCAAATTTTCTCTCCCTTTTCCTTTGACTGCCTTGCACATGATACTTCTCTGCAGGTCTCAGCAGTGACATTTATTTCTCAGGGTTACATGCTTTGGAGAATTCTGAAATGCAGGAAACTGGTCAGTGTTGGAAATAGGCTTTTATTTTTTTCCTCCTGTGATTAAAGTAAGATTGACTATGATATAAGGCTGAAATTGCATACGATATGTCTAAGCTTATATATTTAAGTCTGTGTTTTAGTGCTGAGGCAAAAAATACCATGCTTCTATGCAGTGACAAGAATTTTATACTGACTTTTGTGTGAATTCTTGATTACTTAGCACTTTGGAAGAGGATGGCTTCTGCCTTTAGCTGTCGGTTCAGATAAGTTTCAGATAAGTTTCAGATAGGAAATATGAGCCATTTTCTCTCTTTTGTGTGAGAAGAGATTGTGAAGATGTCTAAATAATGGCTGAGGGCAGTGCAACTGTGTTCTGGAGTGAAGTCCACCAAGTAAGCTATTTCTCTTTAGAGGTCTGCAAGTCTGTGCTTCTCTGTTTAGTGCTTTTAATTCAAGTGGCTTTGCTGAAGCAATATTTGTTAACTGCTTTGGGGAATTAAATCAAGACAGATTTCAGGTTTTCTGGGACATTCATGTGTCATCCCTGTTAAATACCATATTGCAGTGTTGTTGGGTGTATTTTACTTCTGGAAGTTCCAGGAACTTCCAGGAACTTATAAAAACCTCCTCCTCTCTGGCAGTGCCAGACTCAGTTCTGAGCCCATTCCTTCATATTGCTCATCTGAAGTACACTTGAATTTTAATACTTCTTAACATCCAGATTCTTACCTGCAAATTATTCTATTTTAATTTGTGCCCAGCATTACAGGTTTCCTCAGGACGGTGTATGGGTACTTTTGGATGTCTGTAGTAGGCAGGAGTTCAGACATGGAATGTAGGATCCCAATCTGACTGTGCTGTTCAAACACAGAGAGTGAGGAATTGCTGCTCCAACCACCATACAACCTAAGTATAAGGAAAAGGTTCAGATTTTGCAGGGGGAAAGAAGACCTTTAAGGTGATGAAGTAGCTTTGGGAGATGAGCAGCCTAACCACTGAAGAGTTTTGGAAGGTGTCTTGAAAAAGAAGAGGTTAAAAGGAGCATAAGCAAAATGAGGGGTCTTCACAGATACTTTTGTCTCCTAAATGTGACTGGAAATCTTCAAAATTACAGTGTTGATGGAAATTGAAAATTTAAACAACAGAGTTAACATCTAAACCTTTAAATTTGAGCTAATGAAGAAAGGCTACAAAGGGTCTCTGAGAGGCAGTCATTTCCTTTCTGAGAATTTATACAGCAGGATGATGGAGCCCAAGCAACCAGCTAGAAAATCTTTCTGAATAAGTGCAGCGTTTTATCATAAGGGCAAAGAAACTTTCTTGTTTCTTTGTAAGAATGATGGAAAACAGACTTTAGATATGCATGGCAGCAGGGGGAGTAAAGTATGATTTACAGTTTTGCTCCAAAACTTAGACAAGAATATTTGATACATATAAGAGTCAGATTCATTATGACTGCTAGTAGCAGAGGCTCCACTAACCTCAGCAGCCCTTAGGCTTGGTTGCCTTTCATGTGCTGAGCTGCTGTGTTAAGCACTCATAGTCTGCTATGAATCACTATATCTAGAAATTTAGGACATTTACAGCAGCAATGGCAGAGAAGGTAGTCTGAAATAATTAAGACTTGGGTAAATTGGACTACATATAGGATAAATAGGTTGATTCTGAAAGGAGTTTGGAGACTAAAATAGCTACAGCCATCCATTCTTCCTGCTTTCAGCAGGGTTCATGTGGTCTGGACAGCTTTGATGCTGTTCTGAAAAGGTAAATTCACAGCTGTGTAAACCCATTTACCTGCAGTGTGAACATGGCTGTCTGCTGTTCAGGGCACAAAACCAAAAGTAACTCAAGATGGACTTTGCAGATTTGGAGATTTGAAAGCATGCTGTCTCCCAAGTCCAGAAAAACTGCCTGCAAAAGGCAGTACAGGCAGGTTCATGTTGTCTCAAATGCAGCTTGTGACAGAATAAAGTTTTCGCTGCACTCTGTCAAATATAGTACACAGATGTAGCCAGCAAAAAAATAGGTAGTAAAACAGAATCTTAACATTTCATATTGCTGCTGATAAATCTTTGGGCTCATGTTTCAAAAGAAACCTCTTAAGATTACATTATGTAATATATTTCACTTTTTCACTGGGGTGCTTTCTTCTTAGGGGACACAATCACTAAGGACATAGTCTTTGAAAGGTGCCTAATCACAGTCTTGTGTTTTGGCCACCAGTTATGCATCACATCATGGTGTTCTCACTGAACAAATGCCTTGTGCTTTGTACTCTTGCCTGGCTTTAACTGCCTTTTTCAGTGGAAACAATTTTTATCTTGACCTTAGTGGGGTTTGGGATATTTTAGATACACAGCTTCCCACTTGCTGGCTCGCTTCAAGCTTCTGTGGTCAACATGTAATTCACTCAAGAACTCCTTCATCACTGAGCCACAGCAACCCTAACTTCACAACCACATTACCTGCAAACCCAGCCTTGATTCCATCAAGCCCAAAACAATCCCAAAGCACTCAGCTTCCAGCAAGTCTGGCTGCCTGGGAAGGCTCAAACAGGTGTGGAGGGAAGGAGCTTGCATCTCACTCTCTAGGATCCACTGAAGGACTGTGTTAACCTCATGTCCCTCATGGGTTTGCCAGAAAGACAAAAAGATTTCATGGGGGAAAAAAAGAGTCATAAATGTGGAAAACTACATAAATGGGTGTAACAGACCAACTCCCACTCAAAATTGCTAAGTACAGAAAATTATTTTGTATTTATACTGTTCATATACTTTTTCCTCAAAGTCAAACTAAAATTTGTTTGATGTCATTTCCACCTATGATATTAAGTCCCCAATTTGTCCTTGGCTCACAATGAATGAAACATGAATATTTTTAAGCTTCTTAACTGTGCACATTTCCCTCAGACTTAAATGTCCTTCGATTCCTTAAAACCATGACCCTACAACTTGCATTGATCTCTTCTCTGACACTGTTCATTGTTTACATACTAAGGACTAGTTTTTCAAAACGGTATATTCTTATCTTTATGTAGTGCTTTTCCATTGTTGTGCTCAAGTACATTGAGGAATGGTTTTTAAAAAAGGAAGTTTCCTACTTTGGTTTCTCTAAAACTTATTTATACAAATGCTTCTGGATTGTACATACAATACCTGCAGACACATTGCTCAGCCCTCAGTGTGGTAGGAAATGGTGCCCTGTCTTCAGATGCATTGATCAGACAAGAAACATGACATGCTAAAGAATGCCTCTGCTCATTTTTCTCAGCTGGGTGTATTGTAAATCAATACTTGACTCTGGGAGGTTGAGTGGCTAAAGCTTTCTCTCATCTAGTAGGGCTAGAACTAACTTTCACACTGGTCTACTATTGGAGGAGTAAAAAGTTATGGGACAACCATTACTAATTTATAATTTATCTTTAAGATATTGCCCTGGACATCCAATGCCAAAATACCAGAAGGCATTACAACTCACTATTATAAACTAAAAATTATTAATTAGAAAAAAACCTTCCAAAACACTTTAATCTCTAATATAACATTAAAAAAGACAAATGCAAGAGTATTTTCAATTAATGAAAAGAAGAAAGTGCGGGTTTGAATGAGAATAGCTGAAGGTACGTATATAACCAGTCACAAATCCTACAAAATGGGAAATATGATATTTTTTCAATCAGAAAAGTTGAGACTGAAAGAGATATTATTTGATGAAATTATTCTCTGTGGTCTTCAGTTTACCATGTTGATTTTCCTATTTGAGTTCTCATCTTACAGGTGGAGCCACATGAACAGATTCACATTATACAGACCTTGTAATCTATCAGTTTGAATTCAAGGTGGAATACAAGATAGAAAACTATTAAATACTTTATTGTTTTGTTAGCTTCATTAATGTAGTTTGTGTACATTTGATGTGCACCATGATATTTATTAAAACTACAGATCTCAAACCTCTTTTTTAATATTTCTGTACCTATATTTGAGAATAGCTTCTTTGCAAAAAAATCACTAAATGTGCACTACAATACCATGTTTAACCACATAGCTTAATACTATATTTGATAAAGTAAATGTTGCCTGTTTCTAGCAGAAAACTACCAGATAGGCTCAGAATTTTAATGACTGGATGTTTTGCTTCAAAATGTGTTATCATTTATTCTCTTTATAAGTATATATAAATGTAGAAGTTGTTCAGAATCACAAAATGCAGAGGGACATGAGGGTAGAACTGCAGAGGAGTTGCCTAGGCAGGATCAGAAGATGCCAATGACCAAGGTGCAGAGCCTTGCCCGCATAAGCAGAAATTCAAATGTCATGTGTTTACAGACTTGTGTTACCTGCTGCATGGTATTAGCATATAGCATACCAATTAATTTGGAAAATACCTAATTCACATGTAGCCCATGTATTTGTTTCATCTTGTAAAACCTGAAACAGGCTGAGGGGCTGCAGAGGGGGATTGAGGCCATAGAACCTTCCCAAAGTCATGCAGTGGCAATAGTGCTTCCCAGGCCGCAGAGTTAGTTTGTGGTTTAAGCATCTCTCATTCCTTGAGCACGCTCTTCTTTCACAGCCAATCTGTGAGATGCATCCCTGCCTTTGGGTGCTGCACTGCAGTAACTTAGCAGGTGATACCCAGCTCCTGACACGGGCTGGTGTGGTTGCTGCTGCCTCCTCTCTGCACTGTGCACAGCCATGTCCTGCGGCATGCCTTGAGCGCACTGTGTGTAAAAGCAAGGGGATAAAGTTTCAAAAGTTGCTTTCATATGGTTTCTGGACTTCTGTGCAGCATAAAAAGTACAAAGTTTCTACAGTTTGGAGGGTTTATATCTTCACAGTAGCCCCATCATTGTGCATGGAAAGCAGAAAACTCTTTTTGTTTCCTTAATTGTGATTGATTTTTTTTTCCCTGTTGTCTTGTGTGTTACATGTTCCTGTTGTTCCTGCATCTGCTTCCTTGACCCAGCAAAACCTCAAGAATGAAATCTATGCTTGCTAAATTTTCTAGAAAGTAAATAATTTTGTCATTATGTCTTTCAGGCTGCTGGCCTTTCCACTGACCATATGAGATAGCAAATACCAGAATGCTGTTAATGGGGTCAGGCAACCCACTAATTTGAGTATGGCAATGTCTTTGAGTTTGTTAGCCCTGCAAATTTTGCATCATTCCAGAGTATGGAGCAATCTGTTTCCCATCAACTTCTATTTCTTTCCAAAGCGTGGTAATAAGCCAAGACCAGAACTTAAATCTTGTCTTAAATTCAATTTTACCATAATGTAAAATGAATCAGTACCATTATGTAATGTACACTGCATAGCCTACGTGGCTTTGTTTGTTTTTTTAACTGAAGAAAGGTGCTATTATGTTTGCTAAGGTAAATATAAACAGATGCTTAAGAAACAGATGTTTCAGGAAATTAAGCTTGAGTTAGTGATGTAGATTGTCAGTAAAAGGGGTCAGTGCTCTGATCAAATGAAAGAAAGCAGAAAGATTGCTTCTCTGTACTGCAGTCATTTGCTGCACAAGATATGCTGCAGGAACAGAGTGAGCAGAGAATCCATTCAGCTTGGTAGCAGTCCAGTAGTTTTAAGCTATTAAATGCATTTGCTCAGATGGAGTACTAATGCAGCTGCATTGTGACTTGTCCCATTAAAGTATTCTCTTCCTTTCTTTCTTTCTTTCTATGAAACTGCATAACTAATTTTGGTTTTTTCAGCTTTCTAAAATAGAAAATACTTGTTTGCCGTGAATTAGTCTTGGAATTAGACCAACAAAGCAGGAAGCCGAAGCAAGCTACTTCTTTTTAATCTAAGGCAAAGCCTAGTACCTATATTTTGGCTTACAGATATATTAGTTGAATTAAGAAATATACTGAGAATAACAATTTCAACAATGTGTACATATCTATAATTAATAGATGTAGATAATATATTGTGTCAACATCATATGATTTTCTAATTTCCTCTAAACAAGACACAAGGACAGGACTGAAAATCTAGATGTTAGTTGGAGAAAAGTTGCAGCAAACACCTCACAGGGAGCATCCTGATTTTACCAGCATGGGGGTTAGTTATCTTGTTGGGGAAGGCTGGCTTATTTTACTTTGCTTTATTTAAAGAAATTAATTGTGAGTGAACACTAGAACTAAAACCTCTTTTCCCATAGCTAGAGCTACATTTTTTCTTCCCAGCTAATATACCTCTGGTGATTTTCAACTGACTTTTCTCAAGTGAATTTGCAAGGTATAATAGAGAAATAGCTCTAGGAGCAGGGATCAGAAGCCATGATTGCCTTCCCAAATGAAAGCTCACCTTTAAGATGCCAAGTTAATGTTTTCTTACATGCTTACTTTCTATCCCATTAATCTTTCTTTCATTCCTGCACAATGATGGTGGAGCACTGGAAAGAGAAATCAGATGGTCTGTTGGCTGTGGTCATGTAAGAGTTTTGCTGACTGATGGAAAGTGTGGCTTTGAAGTTCCTGGAGCTGATGAGGGAATTTAACATAAATACTTATGCAATGTAAGCTAAGCACTTGTATGACTGTGGGTATCAGAGACACGAGCTGCATTTCCTATCCCTGTCTGTTCTGCTTTCTGACTGTCGGGCAGCCCAGACTGAGCACTGAACTCCTTCCTGAATCACATAGTTAACTCATGGCTCTTTGCAACTCTGTGGCAAATTAAATAGTCCTCCTCTCCCCTCATCACTCCCCTTCAGAGACCCTTTCTGTGCATCAGGTTAAGTAATGGAAATACCCAGCTGCAAAGCATAAACTTTCGCTTATACTGGTATATACTGTTTGGTTGCTTCCAATATTTCAGATAATTTATTTATAGCTCAGTGCATATCTGTCTACCCTATTCTGATGCTGCAGTATTACTGTACCTACCCTTTATTTAAAATTAATATGTATTAAATAAATGCAGTTATCCAAGTCTAAGTAATGTAATGCAAGCAAGCCCTTGTGCCAAATCTGCATTATCCAGACTGAGAGGGAACATCAAGAAGATGATAAAAAAAGATATGTGAGAATCCTATTATCATTCTGGTAATATGGATGTTTCCCTTATAAAGCTGTCCATGAGAATTAAATTTAATTTTATATGTGAGCTACAGGGAATCATAAAAAGTTGTATAGTTCCAATATTCCAGTCTGATTCCTGCCCTTCTGCCAAGCTTGTTGCTTTGGATATCCTACCTACCTTTGGTACCTGCAGTAACCCTATAATTGGGATATAATTGGGCAGACACAGGCTTGGTTCTGAGGCTGTACATACAAAACTGCAGTGGCCTCTCCTTTCTTCCTCTCCTCCCACAGATCCACAATTTGAGGAAGGTAAATTATTCTGTATCTCGAAGACAAGAATAATATTGACTCATTGGTAAATTAAAAGTAATGAGAAACTGTGCTAATGAATGATGCAAATTATTATAACATAGAGATCTGGGCACTATGAGCTTACATGTAGATTCATTAATTTATCTTTATTTTCCAGCAGTTAAATTTTAATTTATGGCTGTTATACCAAAAGGTCAAACATCAAAGCATGTTTCATTTTTGGATTTAAGTGGATGGATAATATAAAGTAATTCACTTGTTAAAATTTAAATATTTGCAGAACTGTTGTTCTGCATGTATGCTAAGGTCCCCCTGACCAAACTCTCTGGAAACTCTTGTTAAGAAGATATGAAAGATATGCAAGTTGACAGTACTATGTGGTATCAGATTAGGAAATAATCTTGTTCAAGATTGTCTCTATTTCAGAGAGTTATGTATTGTTGAATTGACTTCTTCAAGAAACAGTGTGTAACTGATTTGAAATCATTGTTTGACAAGGCACCACCTCTTCAACTGTTTCCAATATGTCCCTTTACTTTGCCTAGAAAAATTATTTAGATGAAAATTAAAGTCTATAAAATATGCAGATGCTCTATAGGTATTGATAGTTTAGTTATTCTCAAAGAATGCATAGATCTAAAATTACACAATGTGTAGAGTAGCTTACATCCATGAGGGCAGTGATTGCATGTATATGTATGTATATGTACTTGTATATCTGTGTGTGCATAGCTAATCCAGTGTAGTTCTGGCTGCCTCAGATTTACACACGTGGGCAGATCAGTTGTGGTTTGTGCACTTACACACATGCAGCTGAACAACTTCTGAATTACTCTGCTTGTGGTCTGCAGATGGTCTGATCCCTGCACACTGAGTGTGCTGAGTGTGCTCTGCAGTTACCTGGCTTACAACAATGTATACTACAAAGTATATGTGAATATATTTTGTCTGGGAAATATCAGAAGAAACAATGATTCTATTCTCAAATGTTCTGAGTACCTTATTTTCCAAAATTTGAAATGTTTTGCCCTGCTCATAAGAAGGTCACTGAGATATGGAAATGTAGAAGAAAAAATCTCATTCCCTATAGGAGAGCAGGAAAGAACTTTATAAGAAATTATTATTATAGGTATTCTTATATTCTATGTTAAACTACTGATGCTTTAGCAAAAAAAAAAAAAAAAAAAAAAAAAAAAAAAAAAAAAAAAAAAAAAAAAAAAAGAAAAAAAAAGAAAAAAAAGGAAAAAAAAAAGCCCATTTGGATCAGGATCATGTAAGCAATCTGTAGTTATTCAATTAATATTTAATAAGTTACTTGGTGGAAATCATACAGATATCAGTTGAATAATTGTTCTGGTATCAATTTTTATCTATCCCCATCACAGGTAAGTGAGACTAAATCCATTGACTATAGTAAAGGAAATACAAATCTATTAGTTAAGCACTCCCATATGAGAGATGAAAGTGTTTTGGGATTAAGACTGTAGTAAATTCTGTATGTATTTAGTATTGACTTTTAAATTCATAGAATATTTCTATTTGCAATTCTGAAGACTTACAATCACTGAAATGTATGAAGAAGGGGAAAGTGTATCTGGAATATCATCCTCTAATCTGTTAAGTAGAGGATAAAAAGTAGGTAATCTTCATAAAGCCTCCTGGAAGATTTTGTTAAGTACAGCCTACTTAGATATAGTTACATCTAAAAGTGTTGCTGGCTAGCTCCATGTACATTTGACAGACCAGAGAATATTCTAGCATTAATTATAGAAAAATAATGTGGAGTTTCTATACAAAACCCCCCACATATTATTAGAAAAGCCCACAGCATTTGCTGGTTTTAAACTTGGTATATAAACATAGTAGCTGAATCAAATGTTCTTGCAACGTCACTAATGGCTGTGAAGCATTTTGTCTCTGTGCACCTGCAGGCAAATCCTGAGGTAATCCTTGTCCTGCATGCCAGGTGGGGACATTCACTGAGCTAAAAGATGATCCTGACACAGCACCCTGGGGTTTCAGATCTCATCTTTGCTGACTGCTCACTGGCTGTCCACTTCCTTCCAACACATGAGATCAGCCTTGCTGCTGTCCAGCACCTCCCTCCCACTGCGCCAGGGCTCCTTTGGCTTGGTGTGCCCTCGCTGGCTACTGTGGCAGAGAACACCAAGTGCTGTTGGCAGTGGTGGTTTTGGACAAGGAATGAAGGTTTCAAAGGAAAAATGGTAAAAGGGAAAGGACCCTCCTGGGTCTTAGGAGAAGGAAGAGGAGAGGGAAAGGTAGACTTGTCTATGCAGGGAGAGGAGAGGAGAGGAGAGGAGAGGAGAGGTAGTCTCTTCTTTTGCCAAATAAGTTTGATGGTCTCGAGTCTTTGTA
Organism: Aegithalos caudatus; assembly: GCA_013389925.1. Lineage (NCBI taxonomy): Eukaryota > Metazoa > Chordata > Aves > Passeriformes > Aegithalidae > Aegithalos > Aegithalos caudatus. The sequence goes on from WEIU01015308.1 coordinate 295,721, forward strand.
TCTACCTGAAGCCCACGGAGCAAATACTATCCACCAACAGCTGTGTACCCCATGACATTTGGATAACAGCTTAGTACAAGATCTGTCTTCCAAATTGTGGTGCTGCTCATGGAGATCAGTTTGAGATCAGAAAATTCAGTGATGAGGCTGATAGTTTTTTTTCCTTTCCCAGTACCCACAAGGTGTCCTTGAACATTAAGAGACAGTGTCAGGGTGTACAAATACTGAGTTTAAAAGTCAATAGTTAAGTGACTGAAGTGGAAATTCACAGAAGTAAACAGAACCATGACCTAGGGAGCTTAGGACTGTCTAGAGGATATTCTCTATGTGGAGAAAGGCAAGATTTTAAATCTCTTTTAGCTGAGGTACATTTTCTTATATCCTCCCACCAATGGAGACAGAACAGTATTATTCTTTTTCCCTTGGAAAGTAGGGGAGCTGTAGAGAACTGGTTTTGTCATGAGTGTCTACATGGGTGAATACTTTGTGTTTGGTGTGAGATCAGCTCACCCTAATTTTTTTAAAGTGAGAAACTTGCACCTTGATTGTTTGAAAGTCATTCCTCCAATTGTGGGTGATTGTCTTATACACCTGTGTGAAATAGGAGGAGGTTTAATTTTTTTTAGAAATCCAGACATTTGACTTTGTGAAGACCATAAGCACTTTCAGCCCTCTTTCTTATTTTATACTCTATATTCTAGTACTCACTACTTATATGTGTATAAGATGTTGTGTTCACCCTTGTACTACTGATCAAGAGAATTTAGGGTTTATTACCTTATATAATTTGGTAAGCTTTTTCTTTATTTCCCACTTTTATTTTTTTTGTTCTTTCCCCTTTATTTGTTATTTAATTTCTTATTGTCCATATTGACTTTTACTTAGTAGAAAGTCATCCTTTTTGTATTTGCTTACCTTTCTGCTCCTTTCCCAGTAATCTGTTCTTCCACCTGTTTTATTTTTCTTTGTTTTCAGGTCCTTTTATATTGCTAATCCTCCAGAGTTACTATTTTTTATCTTTTTTCATTCTTCATTTTCTCCCTTAATTCTTAATTATTTGCAATCTCCTCTTGAGCCACTTTTTTTCTCTATTTCCTTCCTAATTTCCTGCATCTTTGTACAACTCATGGGGTTGTTTGTCACTTTCTAATTTTTTTAATGTGTTTTCCCCCAACCATCTCTTGAATTCCTACTCTCTTTCATGTGTCTAGCTTATTTCAGTGACTGCTGACCTGCTTTGACCCTTGAGTGTCTTGAAAGGCTGACTGATCATTTCATAAGGATCTCTGCAGTGGGTGGAGACTGCATTTATCTCTTTACATTCAGGCTTGAGGGATATATGCACCATTGTGAGACCAAAGATACATTCCATCTCTATGTCTGGTGTCATCAGAAATTTATTCAGCAGCATGGAAGTTGCCAAATCTGTAGTCTTAACATGACTTCCTTTTTTTTTTTTTTTTTTTTTTTTTTTTTTTCTTCCCAACAGGTTTTCTTGCAATATATAAATAAATATGTATACTAATACTTCCAGAGTTTTCCAGTTGCAGCTATTTTATAAAGAGCCAGGCACACAGTAACAGCTAAACTGATATAATACTAGGCAATTGCTCTTTTTCTTATCTAAAATAATTTCTGATTCAACAATGTAGTTGGAATCATTATTTTAATACTTCATAATATACAGACTCGATTTTTTAGAAATGGAAATTCTGATTTTACATTGCATTTTTTTCCAATACTTTTGCTGATCTCAGTGAAATTTTCTGTGTTTGCTCTGTTTAACTGTTCTATTTATAGTTATCAATGTAATCCTGATTGATTCCAGAGGGGTGTGATCATAATATAACTAGAGTTGTGAGGAAAGAATGTTTTTGATTATTCTTAACTGTCATAGTTTTCCTTATTTGGAGCAAAAGACTTTCATAGTCCTGAGGCAGAGAAATTTTTACAGTTTCAATAACTAGTGTAAGAACAACACAAGTGCTTCTTACAAATGCCAAATCACCGACTAAACTGCTTACTTTGTCTTTCTTTACATAATTTTGAAATTGTGTATATTAACAATTAAACATAGCAAAAACAATTGCACTTGATAATAACTGTTATATCTTTCTTACTTGGTAATTTCAACATGTTTATTTTAATTTTTTTTCTGCTTTCTTTTAGTATTTTCCTATGCAGAAGAATAAATGGTAATTAAAATGTGCAGGATGAAAAGATGGAGCAGTCAGTGCTTGTACCACCAGGACCAGACAGCTTCCAATACTTCACTAGAGAGTCTCTTGCAGCTATTGAACAACGCATTGCTGAAGAAAAAGCTAAGAATCCTAAACAAGATCGTAAAGACGATGATGAAAATGGGCCAAAACCAAACAGTGATTTGGAGGCAGGAAAAACACTCCCCTTTATATATGGTGACATACCTCCAGGAATGGTGTCTGAGCCCTTGGAAGACATGGACCCATATTACATCAATAAAAAAGTGAGTCTAATATCAATCCTGTTCATATGCCAGTGTCATATGCCATTTGCAGTGTGTTACCATGCTCATTTCATTTTCTTGGAGTGGATCATATAGCTTGTTACTTCAGTATGTTAGTTTGCAGCCAGAACTCATTTGCCTTAATGGTTGCCAGCTTTTCACCCTTTTCTTTTAATTTACTTCAAAAATTATTTCTTTGATATAACTGACTTTAGATCAATGGAACATTTATATGACAGCTGAAGCATAATATGTGATCTTTGGTTATAAGCAGTATAATAATAGTAATACCTATATAAACATGTCGATATGTAATACATATATACTTTGTGAACTTCTTAAAAATGAACAAATATTCATACTGACTACATCAAAATTCTCTAAGGTTCTTCAGATTTAAAACTGACAGCATGAACCGATGCATAGAACACATTGTTCACAGAAATCTGCTTTGATAGCAAATGCTTAGTAAATTTGTGGAATCAATAGGGAAACAAACAGATAAGCAGTAAATGTACCAAAAATATGTAAAACTGATTTTAAAGTTTTAGTGAAACTGGCCTTGGACAGGGCTGGAATCCTTTCAGAATGATCCTGTTGCACGGCCTATAAGCAGCAGAAAAAGTTCATGCTTTATATCTTTAGCTAGATTGCGTGATACTCTAATTACTGGATTCTATGATTGTAAAAACCGTCAATATTAAGATAGGAGTTATTTTGACTTTCACAAACTACTGTGTTCTACGTGTCTCAGCTTGCTAATTTTTATGTGATTTATGAGTCCTATTTTGACAAGAGAGAAAATACTGTGTGAAAGAGCTATATTTTTATCTCTATTATCTGGTGCCTCTGAAAGAGCCTTTATCTGCCATTCACAGCATATGAAGATTTATCTTTAAATCACAGTTCTACTTTTACAAAGATAAAAGATATGTTTCTATAAAAGCAGGCCTTCTAGATTTCTGTACTAATTGTGTCTGTTTATAGATACAGTATTCCATATAATTTTATCCCTACCTGCCCATAGCTCATCATGGACCTTTATAGCCAAATCAGTCTGTCTTATGTGTCTGCCAGTGAAAACAGATACATGATAGGTATGGCTTATGACAGATATTCCTCTCAAGCTCTTGGGAATGGAACACCATTTCAGTCCCTTCACAAATGCTCCTGAAAACTCATTAAATCAGCCAGGTCTGGCGATAGAGCTGCAAGAAATGGAGAGAAACCATATGAATATGAATATGAACATATTCAGTCAAGTTTCTGTACTACTTGAAAGGAAGCATCTTTTTATTTGCACTCTAAATATGTATGGTTCAAACACATACCCTCTGGGATTCTCTCCTTTCTGCTGAAATCCGCATATTCTCTCTATGCACGTGCTTTCATCTTCTACAGGACAGAAATAAAAACAGCCCTGTCAGTCTAAGACAAGGCAGAAATTTCTCAAATGCTTCAATTCTCTCTGTTCTTTCTTCCTTCAGTAAGAGGAAAATCTATGTTCCTAACAGAAAATCAACACCTATTTCAATTTTTCACCTGTAATTTTACTTTAAAGTCTCTAATTTCTAGGTGTTATTATCTAGCTGCATGTGAATTCTGGAAATACTTATTTTTTTTTCACTTTTATTTTGAAAATATTGGCAGCAGCTAATGCTCCTGCAAGTCTGAGAAGCAGAAATAATTTGAGAAAAACTTGAAGCAGAAGTGAACATCTCTAGGAAGACACATAGGAATGCTCAATGTATTTATCTCTGTAATGTTTAACATTTCAGTTTGTTCTTTGCCCCTCTCTGAATTCCACCTTGTAAAGCCAAGAAATCCATCAGCACATCCTCTCCACTGTGACAGTGTGACAAGTGCTGCACAATCATTAGAGATGTTATGTTTCTCCCTGTTGAAGCATCTATCTGAAATGTCATGGATCTAATGAAAAACACCAGAATGAAAGAAAATATTTACTTGCAAGAAAGGGTTAGGGCAAGGACAGGATTACCAGGTGCTACTATTTCTTCAGAGCTCTAATAAGATCTCTGCATAAACTATATCTGGTTTGTTGACAGAAACTACCAGAAAGTTTCGCTTCCAGACTTTCAAATAGGGAATAGAAATGGTTGTTCACAGCACTGGTCACTGGGTTTACTTGGAAAAGCTGTATAGGAGTTTTAGGAATATTTTTTAATTACAAGTTTGAGTCATGAATGAAGCATCTCTCTTGCCTTCTTTTTCTTTTTTTTTCCCCTATTCTTTGTACCAAGATTGATTAAGCTCACTCTATTTTTCAAGTGGTGAATGTTTAAATGTCATCTACAGTATTTTTCCATCCTTGGGACTGCTTTTTCTAAGCAAAAAATTTGTGCATGCCATGATTTGATGCAGCTTATTAGAGAATAAGAAAGAAATAAATACATATTTTGAGCTGGTTTGAGAGCCCTAATTTGTGCCTGAGGTAGACCTGAAATGAAAAGTTAAATTAAAAAATCTTTTAAGAGGAGCAAACCAAATAGGTATAGTAGTATTATGATTTTGTAAGTGTGCTTCTATGCAGAACCTGCCACCAAAGAGGACATAGCTATAGCCATATTCAATACTAATCTGAAGCTGAAAGGAAAAGGAAAATATTGACAACTGCTGTTGGACAGTAGAACAGTCCATTATAGGTTTACACACATGATAGTATTTTTGATTTACACTGTAGCACAGATAGTCTGAAAGCCAGCAACTATACCCTTGAAACACAATTATCTTATTGTAAAAGAATAGAATAACATTCTTTTGTACTTACAATTTCATTATATTGAAATGCTGCTGACTGTGGTGGCCAATAATGCTGGTCTTTAGAACTGTGAAGTTTAGCATCCTAAAGGGCTGCAATGGTCTTGTTTTTTTTCTTTTTTTTATTCCAAAATTGATTAGAAGTGAACAGGAAGTTCACTCACGTTTTGTGTTCTGCTTCTGTGTAAGTGCAAATCTGTGTGTTCCCAGTATAATACTTTGTGTTCAAGCTGCCATCACAAAGGATCAGCGATGTTCACTTCATTGTCTGTAGAGAAAAGATCAGCTGGAATCCCCTAAGATCCTGACCTGCGGGCATGAATCAAAATCTGGTCCACTTGGTTTCATACTTTAAGGGCTGGCTCTTTTCCTCTGAACCTAGGCTGCTACATTAAAGAGGAGGGAGAGAAAAGGTGGAACCAAGTGGGTAAAAACTTCACTTTCCTCCTGCTATGATAGAGATATAACATTGTTTATTGCCACTCCATGCCCTGCCTCTTTCCAGAAGGATCTGAATTATGTCTATCAGCAAAGATGCCTCCTTTTTTCCTGGCATTTGATGATAGCAGTCCCTAATCTGTTCAAATCACTAACTCCTGCATTTCCCAGATGTGTCTTGGGTTGCAAAAAACACAAAAAAAATCTGTAAAATTCAATTTATTATACCAGCAAAGGTGAATTCTCTAGCAATTTTGGATACTTTCAGTTGTGCAATAGTTTTTAAGTGAAAAATTCTAGCAAAGCAAGAAAGTTAAGGACTTGCTAGAAAACATTGTTTCAAAAGATAACCACAAACCCAAGGAATGGCAACTTCTAATTTGCCACGAGTCTCCTGTTCTAGCTGCTGCAGGAGCTTTTCCAGAGAAGCTGAGGACCCAGCTCAATGTTGTATCTACCCCTGTCTTTCAGAAGGTGGAAATGCAATGGGGTGGCACACAGTGCACTAAATCTAGCCTTCCAGAAACTACAGTTACAGCTATGTAGGAGGAAGGAGTGGAGAAATAAGGTTTTAGGAACTCTTTATCCCAAGAGGTTCTCAGAGACCTTATCTTTATTCAGTGTTGACTCTTCTCTCTTAGCTACATCTTCTCAAAACATTCCTCCTCCTCCTTTGCCCTGCTAAGAATTGTTTCTGGCTTTATTTCAAATATGGCAGCAGATGGGTTGGGTTTTAGGTTACAGATGCAAAAAGCAGCAAATCAGGGACTACCTTACAGGGAATTCTGAATTTATATTCATACTCAAATACTTTGACTGTGAGTCGGTTTTGTGCCTTTATAAAATGAATAAAACATAAGGCCTGAAATTTATACATAATCCTTCATATACAAGCACTAATCTTACAATTTGTTCAGAATTTGTCTAGTTTTTCTTAGTGTATGTCTACTTTGTCCTGACAGCTTTGGGTACAATACTTCATGTTCATCCACACTGCCTACACATTGGCTTGCATCTGGGTTGAGAGTGGAGTGAGGTAATAGCAGGCATAGCAGGGAGCTTACGTAGGGCTTGCATAGCAGCTCTTATGTGTACTTTCTAATGAAAATTCTCCTTCAGGAATAAGGTACAGTTTTAATTCATGTTTAAGGCTAGAAGTTAGAGGACCAACAAAGTCATTCTGAAAGCTCAAGTCACAAAGATGCTTTGACTGAAAAATTAAAACTGAGGTAGGGAATTTATGTTGGTTCTGCTTATGCAGGGCAGCAGAAAGTAGAACAGCTAAAATAGCAGCAGTTTCCAACTGAAACTGGAAGTGTGCCAGCATGCTGTTATTTTCCATAAGGCATATGAAAATAGATGTATGTTTAATATGCTTGTGTTCAAAGATTTTTAAAAAAATGTAGGTTGAGTAAATGAAGGTGCAGTAGTCTTAGATACAGAGTTAGTAGGAAGTGTGATTTTTAATGCCTTTTGTCAACTACCTCATAACTACAAAAAAGAGCATGAGTTGGAGGCGTCTGAGATGTGAGTCCTGGGGGCTGGGGACAGACCTGGCAGAGGAATTCACCTTCCCCTTGGGGTGTGAGGCTTTAAAACATTGTGCCAAAAAGTCATTCATCTGGTTGGTTGCTTCAGTAGTTGAAACAAAAGCTTCATGTAAGGTCAGGTCATCTGCAGGCTGCTACCTGCACACCTGAACTGGATGTGTAATTTGGAAACATTAGGTCGGGCTGTCCTCAGCTTCACATGTAATTTCTCCATTTCTGTGCAGAAGTGGGAAGTCATATACATATCTTATACATTCCTACACATCTTGAGTTTGTACTCAAGACAGTGTAAATTCTGCCTGGTAGTGTCCTTTACTCCTAAGGGGTTTGTTTTTTGGAGAAGGTGTTCTGTGTAGAGCTGTGATGGAGGAACAGCTCAGGGAAGAAGCTGCTGGGACTGGAGCAGCTTTTTCTTGCAGTTTAATCCTTGCTTCTCTGCCTTCAGAAAACCTCATCTCCACATCTCTCTCCACTTCCTGTGTGCTCCTAGACATTCATATCTATACTTCATGGTCCATACATTCTAAACTTTCCAAATCTCAGCAGACTGAAGCATTGTTCTTCTTGAACCTCCTTAGCATATTTTCCCTGTCTACCAGCCTTCCTGGAAATAGTCATGTAGTCCACTGCTTACAGTCTTGAAGTGATACTTGATGGCATGGACACCAGATGAAACCCACATACACTTTTCCACCCTTCCATGTTCTAGTTTACACCTCATTTCATCAGCAATTTAGCAAAAATCAGGGAAGCTTTCTCATAGCTTATGCACAAAATATAAAATTCTGACATGGAAAAAAAAAATGAAAAAAAGAAATTTTAGACATTTCCCTTTAATTTTATTTGAATATAGGTTATGATTCTTGCATGTCCCTTCTACTGGATGCAGATTTCTTCTGAGTTACCGAACCTTCCTTCCTTCTGCACTGTTTTTCAGTCTCTTCTGATTGATCTTGCAGTTGAAGAGCACCTTAGTGACACAAAAGAGCCCAACAGCCCAAATTTTCTGTGATGTAGTGTTTGGGCAGGAGCAGCCATCATGGTCTGCAGTGGAAGCAAAGTGGTGTTTGCAGGATTTGCACTCCTACTGTTTATCTTTGGCTCATGGATTTATTTGAGACATTTAACCTACAGAGTCTTCTACAATTCACTGAAGTAAGGCTTGCATGTCTGCAAGTTTCTCTAAATTTGATTAGGCCCATAGATATTAAAAGTTAAAGATCAAAGGTATGTATTTTCCAGGAAAGTTTCACACCTGGAAACCACAATTGTGCAGGAGGATCATTTGGGATTGTCTCTTGCTCTATTCAAGTATGGTATATTTAGATGTCCAGACCTCAGAGACCTACCTAAATATGGCTGTATATGTTACTGCTATTTCCCTCACTCCTTAGCACAAAACCCCAAAAATTAAACAAGTGGATAGTCCATTAAATCAGTTTCCAGAAGGATTTCTAATTAGTAAGTGAAGTCCACAGGTAGGGTGGAAAGGAATGGGGGGGAATGCACCACTACACACCCTGCTTGTGCTGTTCCAAACAGAGAATTTTCTGGGGGGAAACATAAATAAAATTATAATTTCAGGTAGTAATTTATGCATCTTTATTTAAAAGAAACACATGAAAAGGAATATTACTTTAATGACTTTGTTTAATGAAGAAGTAAAAAAAAAACATTAATGAATTGAATTAATTGCATTCTCATATGTCAGATTCATCAGGTAAGTACTGTAAATAGTTTTTATTTGAAAAATCACTCATGCTTTTTGTGTATTAACTGTTTAAAAGTTACAATTTTGGTGATTGCTTACTTGTAGCAGTTTTAAAATGAGAATCTCTAATGAATATACACTGATAAAATGTCTTTTCTTTCTCTTTTTCAGACCTTTATAGTATTGAATAAAGGGAAGGCAATCTTCCGATTCAGTGCCACCTCTGCCCTGTACATTTTAACACCCTTCAACCCTCTTAGGAAAATAGCTATTAAAATTTTGGTACATTCATATCCTTTTTTGTTGTTGTTCAAAATGAAATTAAGAAAACATAACAAATTCATCATAAATAAAGGTTCAGGTTCCTTCTGGGGCTATCCTCAAGATCAGCTTTCCAGACTGCTGCAGCAGTGTGCCTGGAAGCCTGGTTCATGCTGATTCTCACATTCCCAAACCCGCCCAGTTGCACCATAAGCCTCTGCCAAACTGAATACATTGCCAGAAAGCATAGGCAGCATTTCTGCAGGCGGTTTGCAAAGCATCTGTACATGCAGATGGTGGACAGATTGGGGGACCATAACTGATGGGATGGTGCACAAGGTAAAGTTTTAGACTGACATGGGGGATTGATGCCTGATGGTCATAACAGGTTGATGGGAATTTCTAGTGGGTAAGGCTTTGGTGCAGTTGGGTTTTTTGCAGAACCTCAGGATTGGGAAATGTAGTTATGAAATGAAAATCTCAGTGTGACAGTAAGACTTTTAACATTGAACAAGTAGTGAGAGGCAGAAGCCCCATTAACAAAGACTGCTGGCAGAATTTTCTAGGTCTTTGGAAAAAGTAAGAAACAAGGCTGATGGTTGCTGGCTCCCAATACCCTTTACTCTGAGCTCCTGAGTATGAGAGAAGGGGAAGGTGTCAGGCTGGACAGGAGTTAAGGAGCATTTGGGGACAGTAGCTAAGGGACCTGACAGAGACCTACAGACACAGTGGTGAGAAAACACAACCAAATACTGTCAGATTGCAGCCTCCAATGAATGCTTATCCATTCACATGGCACTGGTTTACAATACCTTCCAACACTGCATCTGGCTGAGTATGGGTAATGCTTTTCACTGACATATTGGTTACTGAGTTTGGTCTTGGTTTTACATTTCTCCTAATTGTCTTCAAAGAGCATCCAGGTCTTGATGACAGTAAAAACAAAAGAACAAAAATAAATTCTAATAGACAATATGTAATTTCAGTATTTTTCCTTCCATCTATGCACTGGTTGTGTAATTTAACTCTATTATAGGAAGAAGTTTCCTTTCAGTTTATGGACTGATTTCTTCTTACAATCAGCTAACTATTACAGGAGCTATTTTTATCTTAGATATAGGCATAGAATTGTTTAATCTAAAACATAACAATAGATGTGCAGGTTCTGTAAGTTTCTGTTTTTTAATATTATTCATTATAGTACAAACACTGCAAATATGAAAGTGTTTTAACTAAGAACCATTAATTATATTCATTTTTACAGTTCAAATCTCATCTGCTTATATAAGGTTAGCTTCCTATGCAAAAAAAGATGAGGGGTAAAATTGATTATTATTTTTAATAACCCTCTGACTTTTATAGATAAACACTATTTCCCCCACATTCTGTGGCAGGTGTTTGGCATTTTGGCCTTTGTAACAGAAATGTGCCTTTCACTTTCAGTGTGAAAGACAAGTGTTGAGTGCAATGAAACCAGCACATTGGCTGGAAAACCTTCATCTGTCTGTCCTCCAAATTCTCTGAACTTCTGTATAGGGTGCTCTGATTACATGTGCCCAGACACGTGAGCAGATGTTGCTGCCCTGCAGAGAAACAGAGAGCATCTCTTTCCAGTGCTCACAGACCTTCTCTGCAATTATTCTCACTGCCAGTACCTATTGTAATGCTGGATACAGAAACTGGTAACAGCATGAGTTTCTCTCTGCTGACTCATCTCCTGCTAGTTTGCTTTTTTTTTTTTTTTTTTTCCCTTTTGCCTGCCTGGCTCGACTTAAGGTAGAACATGGAACTGAGGAGGCAGCACAAGAGTGATGGGACGTGGGCAGCCTTTGGCAATTAATAGGAAAGAATGAAAAGGTGAGAATAAGTAGTGTTGAGCTGTCAAAAAAAGGGAGGTGGCAGTGGCTGGAGCTGCAGAGTATTAGAGATTCCTGTTAGAAAGTATTGGGGAGGTGCTCTAGAGAAAATGTGTCAGTGCTCTTGTGCAAGGCTCTGGAAGCTTAAATTATGTATTCCTCAGTGTGGCCTGACTGCCAGAAGGTATCTGTGAAACCAGTTGGCAGTGTTTGGTTTTTTCCCAATTGTTTCATCTTCCACCAATCCACACAGGCGATAAGAGACTTCAGCTCCTCCTGTAATTGATTAGCTTCAGGCTGTGTGGTGCCTCTGCATGCCTATATGGGAAGAGAATGAAAAAGGCAGTACATTTCCGTGAAGAAGTCATCATAGATCCGATTTTTTTTTTTTTTTTTTTTTTTTTTTTTTTTTTTTTTTTTTTTTTTTTTTTTTTTTTTTTTTTTTTTTGCTTCTGTGTATAGTTGAATTGTTATAGAATGTAAAATAGTAAATTAAGGGAATATTGAGCTTTGGAAATCGATCACTCAGAACACAGGAGAGGACAGAAGAGATGCACAGACATTGAATGTGTCAGTTATGTTTGAGATTCCCATTAGAAGAATGGTCAGAGTCTATATTTCTAAGTATTTTAGCCCTTAGTGAGTATCTGCTCCCTTTCAGAGTGAGCAGCACATTGGTGACTTTTGGCTCCCAGATGTGCCAGGTTTTGTAAAGAGTGAGCAATGTGCAAGGACCTCCCTGTGGCCCTTGTTTGAATGGTGCCATGATACTGAGCACACAACACACTGCACAGGGGTTAAACCTCAGCTCTCCTAAGAGCACATTGCACTTCTCTAACTCTTTCGTGAGAGGACTGAAACTGCAGCCAGGCATCTCTAACTTGGATTCAAAAATGGATTATCTATATTTAAAGGACTTTCCTAATTAAGTTAAAACAGGCTCTTTAGACCTGTCTGTGGACTGTGACAACTGTAAGGCATTCTAATAATATATTCTGAGGCACTGAATGAGTTTTACTCTACAGAACTTGTATGACAACATGATCTTCAAAACTAATTAAGTCACTTACTGAAATATACCAAAAATATCCACTACTGGATCCGGCATTTAGGCAAAGGGCACACACCTGCCTGTGGGAATCAGACAGCTAATTCCTTCCCTGTTGACTGTTGAAAAAGTATGCTAAAGTTTGAATTTTTCAGCTGCTGTAAGTGAAGATCTTAATGATTGCAGCAATTTTTGAGATGTTTAGATTGTGGTGCTACTTCTCTTACTCTGCCTTCACCGAGAGTGAATGGTTAGGTTCTTGGTTTGGGTTTTGTGGTGGTGGTGGATTGGTTTGGGTTGGGGTGGTTTTTTCGTTGTTTTTTGTTTGTTTGTTTGTTTTCGGTTGGGGGTTTTTTTTGTTTTGTTTTGGGTTTTTTTTTGGGTCAATGGTGTAAAAATATACACAAAACAACCAAATGCTATCTACTTGATTAAAAAGAAATTTTACCTATGCTCTCATGTAAACAGCTTTCTTTAGTTTAGGGTGATGCAAGTACTTAAGGAACACATAATTTAGAGAGATGACTGAGGGAAAATAAGTTAACCATTTGGTATAAATGGGTAGCAGCACTTATTTTTTGCTGCCATCATGTGGCCATTTTGAGTCAGGTTTTCTTCTAGTTTGGTTACTACTCATTAAAGTATTTCCTAATGTTTGAATTGAGGTCGTTGCCACAAAAAGGGAAGACTGTACCGTCTGAAGATATAGTGATCTGGTGGAAAAAGAACATTGTATTGGATGTCATGAAACCCCAGTGGATTATCCCACCTTCCTAGAACCAGCCCCTCTGGGTGTTAGTCTGGGTTTCATAGTCCCAGATTATCTAAATGTTCCTTGCTGGAATATCAAATAAAAATTAATTTCATTCTAATCTTCAGCAGTTTTCTGTGCTTTTCAAGTAAATGATGCAACTATTGAAGCATTTTTCAAATTATACCATTAGTAGAAACAGATACGCTGCTTTTGCTGGGTTTTGAGAGAGGCAAAAAGTATTACTGGAAAACTGTTCATGTTAATCTGTCAGCTCTCTATGAATTTCTGTTTCACTTATTGAAACATGTACTATTAATCTGGTGTTAGGGAAACATGGAATGCACTCACTTCAGCAATTAAAAACAGTATCCTATGTTTTATTCTGTGTTTTCAACAGACTGGCTGTGCTGGGTACTGGAATGGCACTGACTAAGCTCAGCTCTGGCTCTGGGTAAAAAGTAAAAATTTTTTTCCTATGCCAGTTCTTGATTTTAGTACCCAGCTTGTAGATGTGAAAGATTCACACTTATTCAGTCATGCCAGCTACTTAAGGCAAACTGTATACTCCTGCAAACTGTATACTCCTATTTTGGTTTTGCCTGTTGCTTACTCGTGTTACCTCCCAGGCTGTGAGAACCATCTCCTTTCAGTACCAGCTGAAAACAAAACATGAGGACACCAGCAAAGCAACATCAGACTGCAGACTGTCAACAAATCGAGACCAATATTAAAGTCTAATGTTCTAAAATGAAAAATACAAGGTTAAGCAAAGTGTATGTCAATGTTTACCGAAGTCTAAAAGTTTGGTGTAAGTGGCAATATTTTACAGTACTTGAGCCATGACTGATGTGATATTATGTGAATAACTACTGTGTTTTCCTTAACTGTACCTACATTATTCAGCATGCTTATCATGTGCACTATTTTGACCAACTGCGTATTTATGACCATGAGTAACCCTCCAGAATGGACAAAGAATGTAGAGTAAGTTGCACATTATTTCAATATATCTTTGTCTGTTCCTCTAGAAGTTACCGTGCCAGTAACTGCAGTGCAAGGTGTGCTAGCAGGAACTATCATGAGGCACTATAACTATTTCCTCTCTGAACTAAGTAGAAATGTTGAAGAATTATTTGAATCTCATTCTAGTAGAACAATGGGTAGAAAAACCATGAAAATAGTTCACAGATAGTATTCTACTCAGATTCCACTCGTTTTCTCCATGGTTTAGCACCTACCCAATGTTTTTACTCTTCCTTACGCCACTGCATTAGTAGCAGAACCACAGCACCTATATGTGCATATCAGTGAAGAGCAGCATACAAGCAAAAGTGTTATGAGAATTCAGTGCATGCTTGCATCCATCCCTCTTTAGAGCCAATACCAGGTGTTTTACATGTTGGTGACTCTGACAGTATGCAGCAACTTACACTCACAGATTTCTTGCTTAAAGGACCTAGTACTGCATACTTTTAAACTGAATGTCACCTATAAATTTTAATATGTTATTTATTTAATGGATTTATTTATTTTTATTTATGTACAAGATCAGGACTGCTATATTTCAACAGCACTATTAATGTAAATACACAAGTATCTCTGATTAATATAATGCATTTTAGAAGAAATTGCTTATTTACTGTATTTCTTCTCCAGTTGTGAAATAAAAAACCTTTTCATATTTCTGTCAGAATACCAATGTAAAATATTGCTACTTATTTTGATTAAATTTTCCTATATTTTTCAGGTATACGTTCACTGGCATTTACACATTTGAGTCACTAATAAAAATCATTGCAAGGGGCTTTTGCTTAGAAGATTTTACTTTTCTTCGAGATCCGTGGAACTGGCTTGACTTCACTGTCATTACCTTTGCGTAAGTTCTTGTTTTTTGCTTTCCCTTGGAAAAAGAAGGGCAAAAAGGGCATGAAATTAGTATCGATACATACTAATTTTGTTAAATGGAAATTCTTTTATGGACTTACTTTTGTCTAAAGCAATTTTCACTTTCAAAAATGCATATTTTTATGTAAACACAAATACTGCAGAAGCCATTAGTACAGCTAGTATTAGAGAGGCTAATTTCATGTCCTGCTTTTATTTTTTTTTTCTGAGCAGAAAAGGAGCTTCCCTTTGACTTCATTCTCCAAACTTACCAATCTAGTCTAGATAAATTTTAGGCTTTCAAAGTAAAATCAGTACGATTCACTTCAGAGACATTTAATTTAGCTGAAGGCTCTGAAAGTATATTAATGCAAGGCAAACTGCAGTGAAAGGTAAACCTCTGACTGTTGCTATTTAAGTTTTTGCTAAAAACACCAAAGCGGTCTTGATGAAAGACCCAAGTAAGTAGCATAAACTTTGCCTAAATTCTGAATAACTGTGATTTAATCCTACAGGTATGTAACAGAATTTGTAAACCTAGGCAATGTTTCAGCTCTTCGAACTTTCAGAGTATTGAGAGCTTTGAAAACTATTTCTGTAATTCCAGGTAAGAAGTAACTGGTGTAAGGTGTTAGGCCCCTTTTACCTCCCAACTGTTCCTTTTTATCCTGTCATTGTGTTTGTGTGTGAACTCCCCTATTACAGATATGTGACAGAGTTTGTGGACCTGGGCAATGTCTCAGCGTTGAGAACATTCAGAGTTCTCCGAGCTTTGAAAACAATATCAGTCATTCCAGGTGAGAGCGAGGTTAAACACTGAGGCTGACTTTAATTCAATGAAAGAGAATCCATGTTTTTTAAATATAAGTCTTACTTCTTT